>CALNHX010002647.1:0-165042 GCA_940337035.1 Agriotes lineatus
CATATTTCAGTTTTTTAACACTTGTTACGTATTTCTAATACAAACAGTACTCCACGCTACGTTTTTAGTGCTTTGAAGTAGCAGCAGAAATTTTAAAAACGTCTTTTAGATAAAACGATCTAGTGACTTTCAAATAGTATTTCTGCGCATGCATGTTTTGGATCAAATTTGGTCGCTGACGTTTGTGTTTTCTCAACTCTTATCTAACTATATACAGGGTCTGTAATTGGTAGTAGAGTCCCTGTATAATATTAAAATAAGAGTTGGGACATGTGGGATGCCCGTTTTTCATTGGTTGGAACCAATCTCATGGAGTATATGTTTTTATACAATTTGACAACTCGTTTTCAAACTGAATAACGAAATATCTAAGTTTATTTGTGGTCACTACGACAGGCTGCTCAGCACTTAATTGTAATAATACAAGTCAGGCATTTTATTTTCGCAAGTTTCTCAAAAAATCAAAGCTGAAAGACATAGTGGAACAAGAAATTCTTAAATATGGATGGATTTCGCTTGTATAATCAGCATTTCACAGGAGACCAATGGTTAACAAAATGTCAGTGGCAAGAATATCTATGAGCTTCAAAAGAATATAGAAACGTATTAAAACCAAGTTTCAACTATACTAAATGTTTGCCGATTAGTATTTAAAACCATAATAAGAAGATTTTGAGCAATGAACTGACAAGAGAAAGAAACCACAAAATTTAAAATTTAGAAAATATTTTCAATCCTGGTCAAATTAATGTTATTCATCGCAAAACCAACTGCTTCATTCCATCATTCAATGAAACTGCCAGGGCCGCATTACATCTTAAATTTACCTTTGGAACCAGTGGTTATAATAGCCTATTAAAGCTGCATTTACCATATCCTTCCGTTTGAACATTAAATAGAAAACGGGAATGTTTAAAACTTGAAAGTGGAATTTTACAGGATGTATTTACATTTTTGAAATTATATGAATCACTAAGAAAGTATGTACCTATAATACCCTGGACAAAATGAATTAGAAAAAGTGCACAGATATGCTTGTCTTCTGATAAATTTGTTGGTCGGATTACTCTCCCGAATCATACTGTGATTGCTACTCATGATTTAGTGTTTATGTTAGCTGAAATTACAAGCGTTGGAAGCAATTAAAGTTTCTTCATAGTCAATGTTTAAAAATAATGACAATGTCAAATCGAAAAATTTATTGACGTGCATCTTGTCAGGCAAGGATTATTTGTCAAATCAAACAAAACTGAAGGTTAACAAGCGAAAAAAACTTCGATGAAGAATCAAGTGGTATTTGACATTGGATCCACATGTACCAGTTCTTATCTTACTATATACAGGGACTCTGATTGGTAGAACTTTGTGCTGCCATCTGATAGTCAAGCTTAGAAATATACCCCCCGAGTTACTGTCCCAGGCACTCTAGACGGTTTTCAACATTTGGCATGAGTGTCTCTACTTGTTTGATTTATGTACGCTGCGAGTACGTACAAAGCAGTAGATAAGGAAATTGGTATTGTGGCTCAAGAAATTTAAGGATTGCGTTTTCAAAAAATTTTTACTGTAGATTAACAGTATGATGTATTTTGTATTTTTCGAAGATAACATTAATCAAGGTATAATAGTGATGAAAACCTAAAAAGATAAATAATATTATTAATACTACCGTAAACAGCTAAAATGGTTAAGCATGTAATGAAAAAATAATAACAATAATAATAATATGAAAATTAATTTAAATAAAATAAATATTTTTTTGATTCCGCAAATATCTAATTGCTCAGTTCCGAGGAAACTGAGAACCTATCAGTTGCGGCAACAAACAAATGATGGAAGGTTTATTGTAGTTACTGTTTCAAATTCTATTCCTAATAGTATTCATATAATGAAAATGCAATATTCTGTCTTTGCAATGTGCATTTGTCCTTGTATTTGGTAGAAGTAATTATGGTTTCTCTTTAGTTTCTACTGTCCATTTACTTCAGTTTACAGGATTACAAACTCAGGTTCTAAGAATTGTTAATGCGTTAAACCTGATAGGAACAATAAAACTGGTGTGCATTTCCAAGCAGCAATTTTTGTAAAGATTGCCGTCAGTTTTGCTTCACCGTTCGAATTGTTAAGACGTGCAGTGTGAGTTATTTGTTAGTGACTGATTGTAGTTATTTATTAATTAATTAAAATACGAACTAATCGAAGTCGTGGTAATCTTAAAGTGCAAGTACATAGTGCATCCCCTTTGAACGTGCAACAGACTTTTTTTATTTGATTCTGTACTCAGCGAACAGCCGTTAGGCCCATTATAGACGTTGCTGTACATTTTATATATCTGGTAAGTTTTTCATTGGGTACTCTTGTTAGCTTTTTCACATAGTAGCCTTTTGTTGTATTACAATAGATTTATCTGTTGCCTGTTCAGGTTACTGAATAGTATGTGTTACCTATTGAGTTTTTGAGCGTAAACAGCCTTATTGTAGGTATTATACAAGAAAACCTTTTGGGTGTTCATAATAAATTTTATACTTTGTATGCTAGCCACTAAACATTATTGAATTAATTGGTTAAAACACTTGGTAGTTTTATAATTTTTCTTATTCACTGGCGACCGTTTCGAGCGTCACTGCTCTTCTTCAGTTGCAAAATAAAAATAAAAAAATTGTGAAACTACAAAGTGTTTTAACTAATCAATTTATAATAAATCATATTGTAGCAAATTTTGGAATGGGCATAAAAGGAATATCCCACTTCACATTAGCAAGGCAGCTGCGTAGGAATGTAAGACAATATTTAGACAACGCTGATTTAAATAACATCTGTAAAAATAAGATCCAAGCAGAAATAAGCAAAGACGCGATACATGATACAAGCATGCACAGCAATTAATCTCAACTTACAATAAATCAAAGTACAGCACTAGAACACGAAAGCACTAATCTCACTACTTCAGCCTCGACTTTAGCAGAACCAGTTAACACTTCTTCGAATTCTAATTTTGATTTTGATCCAAACGTTGATTTTTGAGTTCAAGTGCCTCACCAGAGAATTTTTCTGACACAGAATGTTCTATCACTGAAAATATTGTTTCAAATATAAGACAAGGGGCACTTACTTTTCAGATAGGAGATACTGCTTTAGGTAAACTACTTGCAATTTTAAACTCCATCATTCCAGAATTATTTCTACATGCACATACTTTAAAAAAATCTCAGTCAGTCAGTTTGTTTAATTCTTTACCCATTAATGGTGATATTAGGATTAGAAGCTGCTCTGAGAAGTAAGTTACAGTGTGGTTTGGAAAAGCATTTTAAAAGATACGAGTAACAATTTTATGCTACACATGAGCTTTAATATTAATGGCTTACAAGTTTTTCACAGAACAAATATGCAGTTGTGGCCTATTTTTTTGCACTATAAACAATGCTATCGATAAAAGTTTTTTGTTGTTAGCATTTTTGGTGACAAGGGTAAACCTAATCCACTAGAAAGCTGTTTATCTCCTTTTATTAAGGAATTCGAATCTTTAACATACAGAGGTTTAAAGATAGGTGACACAACATATTTAATTGATGCCAGTAAGATAATTTTCACATGTGATGCACCAGCTAAAGCTTTTATACAGGGAATCAAATTACATTCAGGGTATTATGGATGTGATGGATGATCAAAAATGTGAATGGTGTGGACGAGTCACTTTTCCTGTGCAGAATTTCAAGAAAAGAACAAATGTGTCTTTTCGAGAGCGACATCAGCGTAAACATCACAATTACTATTCGCTAATAGAGAGCTTGAAAATTGATACGATACATTCTTTTCCATACGACTACATGCATCTAGCGTGTTTAGTTGTAACAAGAAGACTGTTGATGTATTTGTTTGAGCGTTTAAGGGACCACTGTCAGGTTATCAACAAAACGTCGCCTTAAAATTCGGAAAAACTAGTATCTCTGTCGGACTAGATGCCTAAAGAATTTTCAAGGCTACCGCGAGGAGTTGCAGAAGTAGACAAATGGAAACCAACAGAATTTCGCCAATTTCTGCTGTATATTGGTCCTTTAATTTTAAAAGATATTTTGACGCAGAAACTTTATAGACACATTTTCTTTTATTGCACGTTGCTATAAAGATTTTAGTCAAATCAAAAACTCACGAGTTTGAACTGATAGATGCAGCTGAATCTTATTTAAAAAAGTTTATCATATACAGCAAAAATATATATGGATCAGAAATGCTTGTGTATAATATACATGCATTAACATACATCGCCGATGATGTGCGTATTCTAGGTCCACTTGAACTGTAGAGTGCTTTTAAATTTGAAAATTATTTCGGTAAAATAAAACAATCAATTAAAGGTCGCAAACATAGTGTGAAAGAAATTGAAAACAAAATATCCAAAATCAGTATTATAAACCCAATGATGAACGCACAATACCAACAGATTATTTGAAAGGTTTGTGTAATAGTACAAATCCTTATTCAATTGAAGAAAATATGCTCTGATATTGTTGGTTGACAATGGCAAATGGATTAGCATTTGATATAAGCGACAAATTTGGTGCTTAGTATACACTCAATTTCAAGTAAGTAGTTTTTTTGCAGTTTCAGTAAATGAAAATAATGCGCTAACATTTCAATAAAAGATAAAAATTTGTTTTAAAGTTTTAATGTTCAGCATTGTTTTAAAATGTATAACAAATATTTTAACTAACAAAATTTCATTTTGTATTTGAACACACATATTGATTTCGAAGGAGTTTAAGAGGTATGGGTTTATTAGTTAATTTTTTAAAACTACTTATTGTTAAGTTAAAAGACGACAAACAAGGAAGAAAAGTAACTAAATTGACCATATGCATATTATACAGGGTGAGGCACATAAAGTGTTACAGAGCAATAGCACTCAAACTATTGATCACATCCAAAAATGTTTCAGACAAAAGTTTCAGTGTTCGAGAAGGCCGTCATACTGGACCACCCTATTTTTTATCGGTGGAGGCGGTGAAGCTACGTCAAGGTCAACTCCACTTTTTTAAATGGAACTATGTATTTTTTTTCATGACATTATTACCGATTTTAAAACGAATTCAGCGACCTACAACACAAGGTCATTCTAGTCACGCAAAGTATGAAAGGATCCACTAACATTGGTTTGTAAGCACTTACTTGTAAACACATAACACTCGACTTGTAAACACTTGTTAATTCGCTGTTTTCATTTCTTACGATAGCAATGTTTCTTATCGGCAGCAAGTACACATTTTCTGTTGACATATCAGTTAGTCAGGCATTACCTTCTAATGTGAGTACATCGGATCGCAAAAATGAACGATTTTCAAGAATATTTTGATATGTTTATGGTACTTGGGGAATTCCGTAAACATTATAGAAACGCCCAAGATTTGTATGCGGCTCGTTATCCGGATAGGCAACAAAAATCGCACATAGCATTTAAGCGATTATCTGACCGTTTCTGTCGCTTCGGTACAGTGCAACAAACACGAGTCAAACGTCGATCGATTGCTAATGAAAATAATGCGGCTGCTATCTTAGCTTCTGCTGCACTAAATCCACATGCGAGCAGCAGGCAACTGGAAAGAGAGAGTGAATTAGTCAGCTTGGCCACCTCGTTCGCCAGATCTAACATCACCAGATAACTTTTTATGGGGTTTTGTCAAAGATGGCGTAATGGCGGTACCACCTACCACGCCTGACGACATGAAAAAAAGAATACGCCGAGCATGTACCGAAACTACACCACAAATGTTGGCTGAAGTTAGACGGTATTTTCATCAGCGAATTAACAAGTGCTTACAAGTCGAGGGTCATCACTTCGAGCATCTTCTGTAGGTAGACCCAAACCAAGGTTAAGGGATCCTTTGAATGTGATAATTCCGATATTTTCGATTTTTCGACTATTTTCATACTTTGCGTGACTAGAATGGCCTTGTGTTGCAGGTCGCTGAATTCGTCTTCAAATCGGTAATGTCATCGAAAAAAAAATACATGGTTCTATTAAAAAAAATGGAGTCGACCTTGACGTAGCTTCAGCGCCTCCACCGATAAAAAATAGGGTGGTCCAGTATGACGGCCTTCTCGAACACTGAAACTTTTGTCTGAAACATTTTTGGATGTGATCAATAGTTTGAGTGCTACTGCTCTGTAACACTTTATGTGCCTCACCCTGTATAAAAATAACTGATACATTTTAACTTTTTATGTTACTTAGGACCATGTATGGTGTCGTAGAATTCAGGAAGGAGCATAGCCTTATGACTGTTCCTAAGAAGTAGATATTTCAAAATCAGATATATTGCCATTATCCTATAAACCTTCCAAATATGCAAATTAAGAGGGCTTTAGACACTTACAAACCTCGGAACTTCACGGTTGGGGTAAACTCAAAATAAGGTTCACTTTACGTCCAGTAAGAAAACAAAATAACAACAATACTTTATGTTATTGTACTGAAAATTACTGCAATTACAGCTTCTTTCGCGGAATGCGGAAAAAATTTGTGGAATTAGAAAAAATGCAGCAATTGAATCCTCAGAAGTTTCATCGGTAGATGAAAATACCGATACGAACACTTACACCCATAGAGCCCAAGACGAGTCTTTTGCAGCAACAAACGAACACCTAGAAGAAGTGCTACCTCAAAGTAAGTTGACAGTGTTGGTATTTGGTATGTCATTTATTCCTAAAAACTTTATTTCAGCGATAGACAAAAAATGGGCGTCATTATACAGCAGCAAAAAGATATTCTGACTGAACTGATAGTAATAAAAAGAAGGCAGGAAGAGCACACTCAATTTCTTCAGAACATGAGAAATGTGAATAGCAGCTCTAGTTTGCAGCCATCAAAACAGTACGTGCTGCCAATTGAAGATTTGGAACATACTAAGTAGAGGAAGAGAAAAAAAGTGTCGTAAACTGCAAGCTTTATTTCTGTATAGTTGATGCCTATAGTTATTTATTTACTTTATAGATGAAGGGGGGGGGGGGGTGCAAGTGTGTAAGTATCGCACCCTGGAGAAACTACTTTCTACAAAGTTTTGCTTAGAATTAAACTGGGCTGTACGAAATGAAAAATATGGGCACTAAAGTGTAGCAATATTGTCCTAGCAATAATTCGTAAGTTATATGTTATTCTTTTTTATTATCCCATGCCACCAAATTTGTTTTCTGTTACAGAAACTGTATGCACGACTCAGAAATGTCAAGAAGATATTGTAGAGCAACACAGAAAAACCATTTTGAGGACTGCTAAAGATAGATGCGGACTTCGAAGAAAACCTGTAGAAACAATTATAACGCTATGTTTAAATTTTGTTTCGATCATTATTATAATATTGGTTCTACAAACACAATTTGATTTTAATAAGAATGATCAGTTAATTTAAACAGATTCTTTGAGCACATTTGTTTATCACCATGTTGCAAGATTGTATCATCAGTTCAAATTTATTGTTATTATTTTCTGCTGTGCCTTTTAAAAAATCTTTATACAAGGATACATTATTAACGACAAGAATATGAAAAATTCCCAAATAACGACTGTACAACCATTAGTGGCAAATTTGGTCCGGGCCAACGAAAATTCGTTTTTAAAAAGTAAAACTACTACAGAAATCGCACATGGACTTTATTGCAAGCAGCGAGCGTACAAAAAGACAAGATACCTAGCTAATACAGATGTATTTATAATCTTTAAGTGCTGATATCGCGCGGACGTGCCTTATCTTACGGTAGTCGGCAGGTTGGTAACCTTAACTCCTCCGTTGTTTTAGCAAGAACTATGGTCTAAACCAGAGTTCGACAAAAAGCGGATATTCGGGACCTCCTGAAGTTGCTTCGTTGACAACGATGTTGTTTCGCTTTGGGACCTGTTAAACTTATTTACACAAAAATATTTATACAGCATATATACGGCCATCATTACTATTAAAATATACAATACAATAGTATAAACGCTAATTTTGTTATAAAGAATCGAAACATCGTCAATACTATTTAATTGATTTTTCTGCTCATCCAATGAGTTCTAAATTTTATTAATGCCATCTAAATTCATAGTTTCTAACTGTAAAGGTTTAAAATTTAAAGTATCAGTTGCTATATTAGTTTCAACAGAGCGTAAATTTGGCAATTCAATATTATAAAATTCTAACTTAAAGTTCTCATAGGTTTTCAGAAGCGTGTCCTCTATTTGAACATCACATGCACTATTTAGTTCTAACACATAACTGCCTTTTAGCACCACATTGATTTTAGATTTTTTACAAATTTGTTTAGCCACTATACTTCTGGGTGTGATGATGATCCACTTGGCCTTTTCTAATGGTTGAATTTTCATTCTGGATATGATTGACGGGTACCTGAAGACATTTGGTTGTGTTTTCTGATTATTTGAGTAATTGGATCTCGCACGGAGCTTCCGTTTTGATTTCCGTGGTACGAAGTTCATGACATATGAATTCTTCGGGTCCTACCTCTTGACATTCGTTGTCGAAATACGCATAGCTTTGCTCGTTATATAGAAGGAATTTCGAAATAGGTATTATAGTTTTAAATATTTTGGCAGATGGGACTGGCAAGGAATATAGATGATAAAAATCATAGCTTTCAGCTTTAACAACTGGAATTTCTAAAATAAAGACGATTTGATTTCCTTTAGTTTTGATGACCTGCTCTAACTGTAAGATTCGAGATTGTAGCATCATTTGATTATGAGCAAGCCCTTCAGTACTATTTTTAAATTTTAAAATTGATTTTTGGAGTAAAGTAATTTGCTCCTTAATTAACGTTTTCATTTGTTTTTGATTATCGGAAAGTGTAGTTATGGCTTTATCGTATCTTTCTGCATCGGTATGATCTAAATTTCCTGTTATTGACTTTATTATTGATCCCAATCCATCGATAAGGCTGCGTTTAGATTTTTGCATAGCAAGTGGGTTAAGCTGATAAATTTGACTTTTAATTTTACTTTCTAATAAATTTACAAGACTATACCCCAGTCTTATAAAAGCAACTAATCTGACGTTAACTTTAATTCGCTGTTAAAATAAACAAAAACGTATCAAAATTTGTTTACTAATGAATAAAATTTCATAAGCACTAACGTTTTGATGCCCTTGTGTCTACTTTAACAGAGAATTAAAGTTAAAGTCAGATTAGTGGCCTTTATAAGACCGGCCGTATATGAATTATCATATTCTCTTTCATAGCTAGGCTTCTGAGTTGCATTTTTAATTGTGCTTTTAATTTGAGAAAAAGACCTTTGAAGTACATTAAATTCCTCTATTATTTTAGAAATATCATATACCTGTATAAAAGACCAATAATTAACTTTGTTCTGAGCGTTTCCCAATTTTAATGGAAGAAGTCCAGGATTACTATTGAGGTTGTGGAATTTTGGAAGATCTAATTTCGCTGCGACGATACAGATGGCAAATCTGTAACGATAGAAGGTTTTCTAAGTTCCTTTATATGAACTACTTCTTTTTTATTTTTATTAAGATTATTAGTAATTTCTACTCTATTTTTTTCTAACATTTTTGTGATTTGGTATGGTCCTAGAAATTTGCGATTCTTTTTATTCCTACAATCGGGGTTTTGCTTATATACAGTTTTCCCTAAAGAAAATTCATTATTTGAGTTTCCCTGTGAATTTAATTTGGAAACTACCTTTTCCTTATCTGCTTGTAACTTTTCCCTAACTCTTTGGTATACATGTTCCAATATTTGCTTGTGATTTTCGGCGTATTCCGTATAGAATGAAGTGGGTATAAACATTTCATTCGGATTTCCAGAATGTGTGTGTCCAAATGTTAATTCAAAAGGTGTATAATTTGTTGCACTGTGTATTGAATTATTATAGCCAATAATTGCGTAGTCCATTAGGTTATCATTTTCATTTGCGTGGATTTCTTTTAAGATCCTTAAGTGTTCAATAATCGTAGAATGAAATCTTTCAACAATGGAGTTAGATTCATGATGGGCTGCGGTTGTTAAATGAACATTAATTTTATGTAATTTCAATATTTCCTTAACAGTTTCATTATTAAACTCTGTGCCTTTATCGACAACTAAGGTTTGAGGTACTCCAAAAGATGCAAAATATTTTATTAAAGCATTACTAATATGAATAGCTGTTTTTCCTTGGATAAATAGAGCTTGTGCAAATTTTGAGAATGAGTCGACTAAAGTTAAGTAATTTCGGTTATCAAATGTAAAAACATCCATATGAACAATTTGAAATGGTTTAGTTGCTGTTTCTGTTAACATTAAGGGTACATAGCGTTTCTTTCTAGCATATTTTGCACGTTGACAAATGTCACAAGAGTTAATATAATTTGAAATAGTGAGTTTCATGTTTTTCCAATAATAATTTCGTTTTAAGTATTCTAACGTTTCATTAATACCTCTGTGGTTCGCTTTTCCTTCATGATGGTTCTTAACTAATAAAATTTGTTCTTCTTGATCTGTAACAGTGTTGACTCGTTTAAGACATCTAATTAATTTTGGTCCGCGTTCTGAGAACTGTTTCAAATAAACTCTACAAAAATCTTTATATAATGAGTCTTTATGAAAATATAAACAGTAAACCTTTTTTGGGTCAGTATTTTCCTTTAAAAATTGAAAAATTAAATTTTCATTACTAACTTCTGGAATTTTGATGGTTATTACTTTTTGACTGTCATACGTTTCGCGTTTGATTTCTAATTTATGATATACGTTTGGGAATACTAAAATTTGGTTTGTTTTATTATTAATTATTTCGTCATAAATTTTGATTCCATCATTTGTAGTTTCATTAAAATTTGAATGCTGTGTAAACGTATCAGAATTATTGTCGATTCCGTCAGGGGGTTGTATTTGTATATCCGAGATTATTTTGATTTTTGGGTTTTCATGTATATTAGTTGAAGTTTGGGGTTCGTCATTTATCATATCTTGAGTATAATCTTGTAGAAATTCGGAAACATCTCTATTTAATTTATCAGGTGTTAAATTTTGCATATAGTCCTCGAGAAAGTCCGAAATATCTTTATTTACTTCGCCGGGATTATTAACTAGGGATTCGTTTTCTAAAGCGTTAATACTAATTCGTGAAAGACAATCTGCAATTTTATTAAGTGTACCTTTTTTATAGTAAATTTCATAATCGTACTCTTCTAATTTAAGTCGCCATCTTACTAATTTCGAATTTGGTTCCTTCAAACTAAACAACCACTGCAATGGTCTGTGGTCTGTATAAATCGTGAACTTTCGTCCGTACAAATATGGCCTAAAATGCTTACAAGCCCATACTATGGCAAGAAGTTCTTTTTCGATGGTTGAATATTTTGTTTCGGATTCATTTAGCGTTCGGGAAGCATATGCTATTGGTTTGTCTTTCGGAATTTGTCCTTGAGAAAGAACTGCTCCAATTGCAAAATTACTTGCATCTGTGGTCAGAATGAAAGGTTTAGAAAAATCTGGGTATTGCAAAATAGGGTCATTAATTAAAATTTTGGTACAAGTCCTAAAGCATTCGACGAATTCTTTGTCGTGAATAATTTTACTGTTTTTCTTTAAACATTTCGTCATTGGTTTCGTAATTTTGGCAAAGTTCTTAATAAAGCGTCTGTAGTATCCTAAAAGTCCAAGAAAGCTTTTTATTTCTTTCTGTGTTTTAGGAATAGGGAAATTTTTTATAGCTGCAATTTTGTCAGGGTTTGGTTTTACTCCTTCAGGGGTTATGATATGTCCTAAATACTGAACTGATTTTTGTAAAAATTCAGATTTATCAAGTTGAACTTTGAGATTACTTTTTCTTAGTCTATCAAATACCGATTTAAGTCGTTCTAAGTGTTCTTGAAGAGATGAACTAAAAATAATAATGCCATCTAAATAAACAAGACAACATGTATCTTGCAATCCTCTTAATACATTATCCATGACACCTTGAAAACTTGAGGGTGCGTTTTTTAAACCCATAGCCATTCTTTTAAACTGGTAATGTCCATCATCAGTAGTAAATGCTGTTTTTTGAATATCACCCGGATCTACTTCAATTTGGTAATAACCACTGGCCAAATCAAGAGTAGTAAAATAATTAGCTCTGCCTAATTTATCGAGAATGTCCGTAATATTTGGAAGGGGGTATCTGTCGTCTATGGTCTTTTCGTTTAACTTTCTGTAATCAATGACAAGTCTCCATTTTTTCCTACCCGAAGCATCTAACTTTTTTGGAACAATCCAAATTGGACTGGACCAAGATGAAACACTGTCCTCAATTATTCCTTGGTCTAACATTTTTTGAATTTGAGTTTTTACTTCGTTTTTGTGAATTTCTGGATAACGATAAGATTTTGTAAATATTGGAGTGTCGTTTTTCAACTTAATTTTGTGTTTAACTTCGTTAGTAAAACTTAAAGGTATTTCTTCGCTATGAAATATATCTCTATAATCAAAACAGTTTCCTAATCGCGTCTTTTTCTTCTCGGTTGCAGTGATCTAGTCTCAAGTTTTTTAGATTTCGTTTTAAAGCATTATCAAAGTTTTCATTTGGGGATCGATCGATTTCCATTTTCTCTAGAAAATTCACTTCTAGTAAATTTTGGGGTTCAATGTCCACAGGTTCAAAAATTTTTAAATTTACTGGATTTTCGTTAGAATTAATGATAGTGGTATGAGCGAAATTATTTGATACCGTTACTAAAGCTTGCGGCATTTCTATACCTTTTCCGAATTTTGTGTGACTTAAAATACCTATACCGACTTTTTGCTTGACAGGAATTTTGACTCTTTGATTAACTCGTGGGGGTATATTAATTGAAAATTCTGCTAGCTCACTCGCTTCGTTTTTAGCTGTCTTAATTTCGGTTTCATATACGATTGGAATTTTTGCACTAGGGGTTGTCAATTCTCTAGTCCTAACATTAATATTTGCTTTTAATTGTTCAAGTAAATCAATGCCTATAAGTCCGTCATATTTTGAACTGAATTTAAAAAGATAAAATTTATGAGTTTCGTCTACATTAAAAATATCGAAAACTGGAATTTCCATTACTTCATCGTGATAACTAATATCATGAGTAGTTTGAATGTTAAATGGTTCTTCATAGATATAATTTGAATAAAATTTGTATGCTAGTTCTGGGTTAATTAAACTCCTCGTACTACCAGTGTCTATAAGAAAATTTGCGTTATGACTGGGAATATAAACATACGGTAAATTTGCTTTAACTAAATTTAATTATATCAGGTTGGGTTGGTTTGTAGGGCGTCTAACTGAAAATTTGGGTTTTCAGATTCCTGAAAGGTATTGTTATCATCTGAAAATTGATTTTCGTATTGATTTGGTTCATCTACATAATATTCGGAATAATCACTAGTATACTCATTATCAAAGGTTCCGGGGTTTTCATAGTATTGTGATTCGTCTACATAATTTCGACTGTCTGCAGTGTATTCGACATTTTGATTTTCGTTAATAGCTTGTTGATAAAGTTCCGTTGATGTAAATGTTGGCTTTGGTCTTAAACTTGAATTTCCAGAAGATGTGTCCATCGGTTCTGGTTTAAAATTATTACTTTGATTTTTTGAACGAATAGAAGATTGTACAGGATTACGACTAAAATTGAATTGATTTTGACGTTGGTGAAAATAAGGTTGACGTTGTGTGGGAAAATTATTATTTGGGCGCCAATTGGGCTGAGTACCAAATGTTGTCGATCTTTGAGGTAAATTGTTTTGTGAAAATACTGGACGTTGCGGTAAACTTTGAATGGGTTGTATATTTGATTGAAATCTTGGCCAGGAATAATTTGTAAAATTATTTGGAGGCAATGGTCGCATGTAATTTTGATATCCGTGAGGTTTAACCGGTGTAAGTTTTTGAGATGGTCTATATAAATTTTGAGAGTTTAAAGAATTTGATTTTTGTGTGGCGTATAAAAAATTTTCTTCTTCTATTACTAAACTCTGCGCCAGCGTGGCTCAGATGGTTAGAGCATCGGACTGCGGCGCGGAAGTCTGGAGTTCAAATCCCAGATCGATGCCTGGCGGGCGGCCTACCCAGTCGCTTTAAATAATTGGGAACCTGCGTTCGAAAGAACAAGGGGTAATAATGCGGCTGTCTAATGCGTGGTGCTCACCACACCACCACGTGTCATGAATTTGACACGCGACAGTCGGGTGTGAGAGCGAGGATACGGAAGCTCTAACCTTCCGCCTTGCAGGCCAAGCTCCTTCATGGGGTGTTAGTGCCTCACCATTATTATTACTAAACTCATCGCTTTTTTGAGACTGCCTGGGTTTCTTAACCTAACGTTAGTTTGCAATTGTCCTGTTAGTCCTCTAATAAATGTTTTTAAAGCCAAATCGTTATAACTTGCAAGGTGAATAGGTTTTTCTGTAGCGGCCATGTTTAAACTATTTAATTTTGAAATTAATAAACTTCGCGCGTCTTGACATCGCATTCCAAAATTATAGGGTGATTCATTTTTATGGGGCCTTAATGCTAGTAAATCTTGAATCAAGCAATCAATATTTCGCTGATCACCAAAACTAAGAGTAAGGGCATTTTTTATTTCATTCCAGGATTCTAATTCTGTTCGCGATCCTATTAACATTAAAGCGCGTCCTGTAAGTTTTCCCAGGATGGCTCTTAATAAGAAATTGTTAAGTGCGACATTGGTTTCCTTGGCAAAAGCAGAAATCAGGTTTTCGCAATTGTTTATGAATATACTCAATGTGTGAGGGTTTCCATCATAATTAACTATTGAATCTAAATGTAATCGAAGTAATTGGTAATCTACACCTACTGCACCAGTATTAACAATGTTATTTGTATTCATTGTGCTTTCTGGTTCTACTAAATTAAAATTGCTTAGTAAATTCGTCAAATCGTCTATTTCTACGTCTGACATAAATTTTAAACAGTTACTTATACTTTAAGTATTTTCCTCTGCGTTTATTATCAATCTAACTGTGCGTGTTAAATATGAAATTGGAAAAAATAGGAACGAGCACTTACATTAGTGTAGTTTTCATTCTGAAATCCTTGTAAAGCTGGTTTCTTAATTCTACGGCTGGCGTTGGCGATGCTGTCCGTCACCAGGTTGTTTTCTTAATCCTACGGCTGGTTTCGGCGATGTGGTCCTCCACCAGATTTTCTTAACTAAGACTGGCGTTGGCGATGCTGTCCTCCACCAGGTTGCTTTCTGTGCGAATTCCGTCTTCGTTGCACTGACTTTGCTGGAGATGAACAACACTTCCGATATACACTCGAATATTGTTGAACACCGAACTTTTATCCGATCAATCGTTAAAACGAAAATCGATGCTCGATGCAGCGATTTCGGATATACTACCGACTGCGCCAAATTTGGTCCGGGCCAACGAAAATTCGTTTTTAAAAAGTAAAACTACTACAGAAATCGCACATGGACTTTATTGCAAGCAGCGAGCGTACAAAAAGACAAGATACCTAGCTAATACAGATGTATTTATAATCTTTAAGTGCTGATATCGCGCGGACGTGCCTTATCTTACGGTAGTCGGCAGGTTGGTAACCTTAACTTGGCAGTCCCTTACATAACACCTTTTTCGTATCTCAAATCTCAGATGGGTTTTCGTTTTTTTAATAAAAAATTTGAAGCAACTGAACCACGTATATTACAGAAGTTTTCAACAAACGAAATTGTAAAACACAAAAATACGATAATCAACAATAGTCTGTTCTTAAAACATGTGCAGTTGTTTCGGTAGTTTCAGAGTAGAAATAGAAATATATCTCAGATTCTCTCGTAAATAAGCTCTTGCATATCATTCTCTATACCTTCCCAATATTAGAAATATTATATAGGTACATATACAGCGTGTCCCCGGATGGGGTTGACAAGAGGAATAAAATTTGTTATTGATTTTACGACAAAAAGTCTTTACAAAAACTTCTGTTTGTGGAATGAATGGGTTTACAATCAGAAAATCCAAAATTAAATGTACAGAATCTCCATAAATTAAGATAACATGAAAATGCTTCAAGAGAGAAGTATAATTTATTGCATTTTAGGGTTTACTGTTAATAGAAAAAGTTCCTTAAAAACATAAAATTAGTGAAAATACAACATTTCAAGTTTAAATTTAGATTGTTATGGTTGTGTTGTTAAGTTTAATTAAGATAACGTGTTATCTTGAATTCAATGTAGATAATCATAATTTAATCTTGTCGATCAAAGTTTGTTGTTTTGTCATTGTATTGTATAGAACTGTAAACGTCATTAAGTGTAGATTTTTCACTTCAGTTATTTCCCGTTGGTTTTACAAAATGTTAACCATTGAAGAACGTATTTATTTGATTAAATGTTATGGCATTGGAAACTTATCTTACCGATATGCTATAAACATGTTGCATGAAAATTCCCAAACACTGTGGTATCGTGCGAAGCACTGCGCAAACTTCTAAATAAATTCGATTTAACTGGATCTATACTGCCTGTTAAGAAACCCAAGAAAAAATACAAAGAAGACGATACAGCTACACTTTTGGCATTATATTCAGTGATAGAAACACCAAAGTTATCTTTACGGAAACGATCACAAAGACTGAATATTAGTAAAACTCATTTGCAAAGAATTTAAAGAGAAAACAAAGTTCGGCTGTTTAAATCAAAGCTCCAACATACACTTGAAAATTGGGATGAAGAGAAGTTTGGATTTTTGATTGTGGGTTGGTGAAAATTACTTCTTAGATAAAAAAAATTCACAGAATGATCTTTTTTTAGTGATGAATCAACCTTCTGCACTAATGGTCACGTTTCATCACAAAACAGTCGCTATTGGGCTTTTCAAAATCCAAATTACGTCATTAAAAAACGAAGTCAACGTTATAATTGGTGCGGATTTTTTTACGATAGAATCGTTGGTCCATACTTTATTGACGAGAATTTGAATCAACATGTTTATGTGCATCTTTTGGAAACTTACCTATTACCGTTTCTATATAATTTACCGTTAGAAATGCGGCGTAACAATTTTTGGCAACAACACGGGTGCCCTGCACATTCGACGCTTTTGGTAAGGCAGTGGTTGGCAGATCAATTCGGTGAAAGATGGATGGCAAGATTTGGACGAGTAAATTTTCCTGCTAGTTCGCGTGATCTTACGCCTATTGATTTTTTTGTGGGGTACTTGTTCTGCGCACCAAGGACAACTGTATAAAAACCTCAGCCGCGTCCGCTGCAAAAAAAATATCGGCTTCTTGAAGGCAAGAAGCACTCAGAATGGCATCAGCGTCCACCCCTCAATCGTTCAGGACTACCGGAACATCACGAAGCACATCACTACCGAAAAGGTGCAATTCCACACCTACCAGAATGTGGTCCTGGAGGACCGCAAGCGACGAGATCTCCCCGTGAAGTCGGTGCACCCCATGCACCTAGGTACGGACAAGAAGGCGATCCCACTAGTGTTAGTGCGACTAGTGAAATCCGCCGCAGCAAAAACAATTTTCCATCTAAAGGAAGTGCTCCACCTCCGCGTTAAAATCAAGTCGCCGAGACGCTAGACCGCGATCGGACAGTGCCACAGATGTCAAAAGTTGAGGCACACACAGTGTTGCCAGGTTTGGTGAAATTTCTCCATATCTGGTAATTTTAAGGTCGAACTGGTGATTTGGTGAAAACTTTTACAAAAACCGCCAAATCTGGTGAATTTCTGAAGTTTTTCCATTTTAGATTTTAAGAAACTTCTATCATCTGTGTTTCTACACAGAAGCATCAGTTTTTATTTCATTGTTATAATGAAAATTATTATCAGACATCAATTTTTTTATATTTCATTTGTATTTAAAGAAATTTCTATACTAGAGACATCTATTGGTGTAGGTAAAGTAGGTAGCTTCACAACAGTTTTTGCGGGGGATTTTTTAAAAATTGCTTATTCAGAGCTCAGTGAATCCCTAAAATTATTTGATCGGAATTAGGGTAATACCCGAGATTTGTTGACGAATCGAGGCTATAAATACGCCTGAAGCAATTTCCAGAGCGTTTTTCATTCAATAATCGTCACAGCGAAAAGATCGTGATTAATTTTGAAAAAAAAATATTATAAAAAAGTGGAGTGTTCTTTTTGTGAAGAAGTAAAACGTAAGTAACAATATTACAATATTTCAAAACTTATTTTAAATAAATGTTTTGTCAAATTTACCTGATTTAGTAAACCATATAAGAAGTTTTGTTTTAATAATAGTGTTATTTTTTCGTCTATAGTTCGTCATTCAAGATGAAGAAGTTTCTCGTTAGATTGAAAAAAAAACAAGATGAACCAGAATCAAGCTCGTCCGAACCTAGAGCATCACAAAGTTCCGGTACAGTTCCTATTACGCCTCAGCTGGAAGCGCCGCAGCCGCCGAAGCCATCTACATCTTTCCAAGGAGACATCGAGCGCAGACCCTCTACAAAAATGGGTACTGGGTCTTCGGTTTCACCAGACACTGAGGAAGAAAAACGTAAATCTACAAAACGTCGTTCGAAATCCTACCTTCACAAGTACAACCCCTCTTGGGAGAAGAACACAGATTTTAGAAAATGGATTGGACCAAGTAAGGAGGGAATAAATCATTTTAAATGTAACATCTGCTCTAAAGATTATATTGGGGGTATAGCTGCTGTTAAAAAACATAACTTATCAAAGAAACACATTCAAAAATTAATGACATTGTACTTCAACCTAGTGTAACGCAGAGTACATTTAATATCTTTTCCAGACGTAATATAATACAACAAAATGAAGTTAAAATTTCCGCTTTTATTGCGGTACATAATGTACCTATAAATGTGTCGGACCATTTGACGATTTTGATAAAATCTATTATTTCGTCGGGAATTGAACCAAAAGAGGCTTCTCAAATATCATGCGATAGAACGAAATGTACTGCAATTATTAATAACGTTATCGGCAAGTCCAGTTTTGAAAATTTAGTTGGAATATTGAAATCTAAAAAAAATTCATTGTTAGTGCACGAGTCCACTGATAAATCGGGAGACAAAAATTTGGCTTTGGTCGTTCATTTTATCAATAATAATGATTTTAAAATAAAGGACGAATTCTTAGGACTGATTCCCGTTAGTGACGCTAGTGCCCAAAATCTTTATAATGTGATTGTAAATTTTTTTAACACGCATCAAATTCAATATAAAACAAATATGATTGGTTTTGGGGCTAATGGTGCAAATGCTATGATGGGAAGTAAACATTCATTAAAAACTTTATTATAAAATGATATAAAGGATTTATTTGTATTAAAATGTGTGCTTCATATGCATGTGAGAACATACCCGATAATGTGGAAAAATTGATCCAAGACCTATTTTCACACATGCAGTACAGTTTTAAGAGGCACACTGAATTTCGGACATTTCAGACATTTTCGAATATAAAAATTCAGAAACTGCTACACCCTTCGCAAACAAGGTGGCTATCATTAAGTGCAGCAGTCAATAGAGTTTTGGAACAGTTTTGATGCTCTCGTGCTTTATTTTAGAGCCGAAGTGTTCGATAATAAAACACTAGGTGCTAACGAAATCTATAATCAGTTAACAAATCCACCTACTAAATTATACCTACAGTTTCTTGAATATATTTTGCCTACATTTAATGATTTGGATTTAGAGTTTCAATCAGAAAATCCTAAAATCTACCTTTTGTACACAAGAATGGCGTCTTCTTATAGACTGTTATTGATTTATTATATTAAACCCGATTATTTAAAAACGACAGAAGTTTCTAGACTAGAAATCCCAGCCATGTTTTACCACTTGATAAAATTTACTTAGGGCTAAAGGTGGCAGCTGCATTGGGTAATAAAATTTTATCTGAATTCGAAGAAGAGACCTTCAGAAATAACTGCTTAAGTTTTTATACAGAAGCCGCTAACCAAATATACAGAAGATTTTCTTTTAATTCCCGAGAAATGGAAATTTTAAAAATGATATCTTTCTTGAATCCCTCTCAAATTCAATCAACGGAAAGTCTTGATCCAATTGGGGCCCAGTTCCCTAATATTATACATAATTTAAATGAATTAGATAGAGAATTTAGACTCGCAAAAAATTCTGAACTAAATTTTGAGTTGGATGACATTTTTTTTTTTGGAAAGATGTGTCTGAAATAAACAGTGGTCGGAATGTACCGGAACGGACCGGAACGGCGTTCCGGTTTGTGAAATATTAAGAGTCGTTCCGACTCGTGAAATTTCATCAAAAGCCGTTCCGTTTCGTGAAAAATTTATCAAAAAAAAAACAGTTCCGTTTATTATTACACCCATGTTTTTTATGCTGAAATTCTTTGCGTACCAGTGCCCTGCTTTTTGAAACCATATAAATCGAAATTACACGTGATACCCATTAATGATGACAACCCAAAATTCAGCAATAGCTAGAAACTGCCCAAAAGCGTTGACTTGGTACTTTCATAGTCATTAGTCATTATCCTCCATTACCTATTTTGTTTTATACGCCCTACCCCCTACGCCTTTGCTTCACATCCATGCTTTGCCCGCTATCTGTACGTAGTCGTAACCATGATATAAATACAAGGGTATGCTCAACAGGCGGTAACCCACTGCGCACGTGAACCACATGACGTCACATTCGTAAGATCTCGGGCATGATTATCATGATCTCGGGTATAGCAGGAGGGCTTCGGCATGTTGGACGATGGTTGCACTGATTGCACGTCGATAACCCTAACCTCATTTATACAGTTTCTCTCCTGTGTGGATTCTTGCATGTCCAACTAAATCGCGTTAGAACAACTATAAGGTTTTTCTCCTGTGTTCGGAAAAGAGTTATAATGTACGAGAACCAATAAAACCGCGTATTACTCACACGAAAAATAGCATTTATTACAATTGCGTACGATTTCCCTCCATTTCACCATTAACTTGACCCTTACAAATGCAAAATACGATTTTGCCGGGAGACTTTTAAAACGTAACTTTCAAATTGCCGCCTATTTATGACGTAGTGTGGTTCACGCTTGTCCATTGGTCGTTGAGAAAAGCTGCGCTTGAGCATACCCTTGTATTTATATCATGGTCGTAACGTAAGTAGCTCATACTGTACCACAGAAATTGTTTTATTCTGTGACTGTACATCTCTCGCATTTGCTGAGTGATGGCCATAGCGTGCGAGCGTGTGCGGGCAAAGCATCGATGTGAAGCAAAAGCGTAGGGCGTACAAAACAAAATAGGTAATACACTAATACAGTGACATTGTCGGGAAAATTTTTGTTGAAGTTTAGCAAAGTGTGCACAACAAATAATTCCATCATGAGCTCATTAAACTGGTTAAAACGGCCAAACAGTAACGAGAAAACCAACGAAAGTGGATCTTCGAAATGTTCGAATCCAAAGAAAGCTAGAGATGACGTAGCAACGGGTGATACAAGTTCCAGTAAGGGGAGTGTTGTATCAAAGACGAAGATCAAGGGACGTTGGACTTAGAAGATGACTTAGATGACGACATTCCCACTAGTTGGACTAAAACTCAGTGCGAAGGATTTAAAAGTCCTAATGAATGGTTGATAATAAAAAACAGATCATTGGGTTGTTCAGTATGCGAGAAGGTGCAAGCGCTATGTGTAGATAGTGCCAAAAATTTGAGGCTTTCGAAGCCCTGGCAGGAGTGCACAGTTACGGAAAATGGTAAGACTAAAGAATCGCAGCAATCTAGTTTACGGAAAAAGATTTTTGAACATAAGAAGTCTGAAGCACACATGAAAGCCATCGAAATTTCGCTGCAAGCTGAAAAAGGTGCAATGGAACATCTTGTTGACGGTATGAATCAAACACATTTCTCGGCAACTGAAAGGGTTTTCAGAACAGTGTATAAAATCATCAAACACAAAGACCGTTTGTCGATCTACCTGTTGATGATTCAAATTCTGAATGGAATATCAATGGGAAGAATTCTACATTCCGATAAAACTTGTGCTGAAATCGCTATGCATATAACTTCAGAGATGAAAAAAATGATTTGTCGTGAAATTGTTACTTCGAAGAGAAAAATATCGATCCTGATAGATGAATCTACTACCCTCAGTCAAAAAATGGCTCTTGTAGTGGTTATCAGAACATTTTATCGAGAACAAGGCACGGCTTTTAACTTGGATTTGATTGAGCTTTCTGACACATCTGCACAAAATATCACGGAACAGTAGTTATTGATTTGCCTGAAGCAGAACGGATTCGAGCAAGAGTTCCTTCAAGAATGTTTAATTGGCTTTGCATGTGATGGAGCTTCCGTAATGTTGGGAAAAAAGTCAGGAGTGGCAGCCCGTTTGAAAAGTCAGTTTCCAGATATAGTAACCTGGCATTGCTCTAACCATCGACTGGAGTTGGCGGTTGTTGATGTTGTTGATGAAGTAGTTGGCATCAATAATTTCAAGATTTTTATGGACAAGATATATGCCTTATAGCACCAGTCTCCAAAAAATCAAAACGAACTCAAGGTTGCCGCAGCTACTTTGGAAACCCAGCTTTTGAAAATTGGCCGAATTTTTTCTGTTCGCTGGATTGCATTGAGTAGGCGTACTGTGAATGCCGTCTTTCAAAATTACGCCTCTCTTTGCCAGCATTTCCACAGTGCTTCAGAGGACCCAAAAAGAGATGGAAGAGAAAGAAGCAAATATAGCGGCCTTCACAAAATGATTGCGTCAGTACAATTTGTCAGCAACCTCAGCGCAATGTCTGATGCTCTCGATGAATTGGGCGAATTGTCGGAGTATTTGCAAAGAAGCAATATCACTCTTGTGGACGCTGATAAAGCCATCAGAACCTCAATCAGAGTTTTAGATTCTATGGCGAATGACATGGGGCCTAAACTAGCGGCAGCGTTGCAAGCTTTGGACAACAAGAAATTCAAAGGTGTGCCACTGCATAATCGCAAAGTGAAATTGATCAATCATGCTCAACTTTATACCAGTTTACGACTCATCACTACTTCTTCATCTCATGTTTCCCGCAACGAAGCTGATCACAGAGAGAATGTTGACAAATATACCAAGTTGTTAGATTGCATGAAGGTATTAGATAAAAAACTGTGGCAAAGAAACGATGACGGAGAAGTAGATATACAATTTGGTGACAAAGAGATTAGATCTCTGTCACCGATTTCACTTGAACGAACAACAAGTGATTAGAGGTTTCCGCTTCTACAAAATGGAAGATGAAAGGGAAGTACCTGAGGACTTGGAACCATTGATGAGGGCAGTTGCCACCATTCCAATTTCGACCAGCGAGTACGAGCGCAACTTCAGTGCCATGAACGAGATAGTGACACCGCCGAGGAGCCGTCTGTCCATCAAAACTACAGCTTCTTTGTTGTTCATCAATTCCGTTGGACCTCCACTGTCCCAGTTTAAACCAGAAAAATACGTTCGATCCAGGTTAGCCAAAGGTGAGTGTTATATTCTTATCGTAGGTCCCTAATTTTGATAATTTTTAAAAATTTCCTAGGTCATCATTCTGCGTCTGACATAAACAGCAGAAAGAGAGAGCACAAAACGGAGACTCGGTACTAAGAAATCTGGGATCTTCTTTAACTCTTAACCAATTTTTATATTTTTATTATTATCAATATAATTATTAATGTATTATCTGTTCTGTTGCGTTACAATATTTAGAGTTTTGAATTTTGTTGAATTATTTTGTTTTATTGCCTATTATTAAGTTATTGTAGAAGGAAATGAATAAACTTTATTTTGTTGTATTTATACCGATCTTGTTTTTTTTAATTAGGGTCTTTTCACTTTGAAATTAATTATTAAATTAAACTGGTTTGTCTCGACTACTGACAGAAAAAACACTTATTATTATCAACATTATTATTATTTTCCGCGTAAATTTTCGCCAGCGGGAGGGGGGGGGCACACCCCCCGGTCATCCCCGACAGCGTTCCGGTTCGTCAAAGTTTACATTCCGACCACTGGAAATAAAGGAGATGGTACTCGAGCGTTCCCTGAGCTAACTAAAGTGCTATCGATGTTCTTAACGTTACCACATAGCAGTGCTTGTGTCGAAAGAGTCTTTAGCGCCATAAATTTAATTAAATAAATAAAATTAATAAAATTACTAAATAAATAAAATTAAATAAAACGAAACTACGGAATGGGCTAGGTGCAAATACGTTAAGTGGTCTGTTACATACTAAAAGTTGCATTAATATAGACGGTAAAGCATGTCGTAATTTTGAAATAACTCCCCAAATGATTGCGAAACATAATAATATGTACAAATAGTTTAATCTGCATATTCTTTGTCGTGATATTAGTTAGTTATAGTTTTCATTTGTTTGTTACCATTTTTGTTGATATATTTCATAAAAACAAAATTCGTTTTTGTTAGAATTTCTACTCAATTTATTTGTTATATAACCTTGAATTTTCTGTTTTGAGCTTACATTTTTTTATTTTCTGTTGGTGTTTTATTAAATTACTATTATTTTAAGGTCTGTTTTTTAAGAGGCGCAAACTTTAGGCAGGAGATTTAAAATACGGCGTTCTGTGTGATTATTGTCAATTTTGTGTCACTACAGGGTATTTTAAATTTCCCGCCTAAAGTTTGCCGCTTAAAAAAAATTGACCTTACTAAATAATTACTCTGCATCCATAAAAAAAGACTCAAAATAGGTCACAGTAAAAAAAATGTCTGTAGAAAAATTATGTAAATCTGGCAACTTTTTAACGTCAGATCTGGTGATTTTTTTTTGACCTTGCAACACTGCGCAGCGATGCTGCAGTGCAGCCTCCAAGTGCCTAAAGTGCGGAAGTGACCACCATACGAATGAGTGCACCACAACTGCAATGAAGCCGATCCAGCCAGCTATAAGGGTAGCAGCGCCTACCCCAAACCTCCAGCACCTAGGGGCACCGCCCGCAGCTACGCCAGAGCGGTGAGTACTAGTACTACTTTATTAATTAATAGTAGACATAGCAGTGCGATGTGTAGTGCATTAAATAGTGCAACAAATAGTGCGTCGAATAGTGCTTCATATAATGCAAACGTCAGAGCAAGTACAACAATCGCTCACGCCGCCGCGACGCCAGCAGCAGCCGCCCCCGCGCAGCCCAATGCAAACGCCAGCCTATTCAAACCAATAAATGAATAAACAACCATCACGGCCAAACTCCCTGCAGATGGTCTACTGGAACGCAAATGGCCTCTCGAACAAGAAGCGCGAACTCCAGGAGTTTGTCGATCGCGACAATCTGGACGTCCTCCTTGTGAACGAAACTCATCTCCGTGCCGGTGACAACCTAAGTTGAAAAACTACCAGCTCTACAGAAACGACCGACCTAACGCCAGAGGCGGCGGCACCGCCATCTACGTTATAGTTGGGGAGGCAGTGAACTTTTTCGGTACTTATTTTCCCAGTCATTATTTTGGGTTATTTCGGTTTAGTTAATAATGCTTTTTGAAGATTTGCAAGTCTGGCTATTGATTTCCGATGGGTCGAGTCACGGTAAAGGTTTAAATAATTATAAAATAAGTAAGTACATTAGTTGGACTTATTTTCCCAGTAATGAAACTTTGTGTACAAATAAACATTACCATGAAAGTCAGTAAAAAAATAGTCTGGCTGATCTCCGGATATGGAAAATGAGTCTGGCAGGACATAAACGAGAAAAAATAAGTGATTTCAGGGTACTTATTTGCTCCGTTCTGAAATTTTGTCAGGTGATAATATTCATTATAACATAATAAATAATAACAGTCTGGCTGCCATTGTGCATCACCAAACCCTTGCCAGACTTGTGTAAAGAAGCGCGAGTAGTAGGCGATGCAGAAGCGACCGGTGAATGAAGACCACGTGGAAAAACCCGCGCATGAATAAACTTGCCTGCGCCTAAGTGTACGTTCCCACTGCACGCTATGCGATGCTATGCTATGCAATGCGAGACGATGCTATGAAAACAAACATGCAAGAACTTGTCAGAGTGTTCTCGCTGCGCGCTATGAACAGCTATGCGGTACGGTGCTAGTAGCAGCGTTTAGTTGCGACTGCTTGAAATTCAAACAAGTTTGATTTTATCGCACCAAATCGCTCAAACTTGTCAGTTTTCAGTATATGTGCTACCGTGATGGACGTGGAAAAACTAATTGATGCCATTTGAGCTCGTGCTCCTTTATGGGATCAACGATCAAAACTGTACCATAATAGAGATGTAACTAATAAATTGTGGGAGGAAGTATCTCAGGAATTGAAATTATCAAGTAAGTAGACAATGTATTCATTTATTTTTGTATTTATTTGTAAACAAATTTAGTTTGGTCTAGATAGGATTATTATTCAGGTAGTTTTTAAGTGTGTCACGTAATTGATATGCTTCATTTGTTGCTCTGTTATAAGTCCTTGATATTGAACGATTGGAGTGGACTGCAGTATCATCATTTTCATTGCTTGTAAGATTATGAGTCATGCCTTCACGATCAATAATTATATTGTGAAGTAAACATGTACATTTCACAATTGCTTCTGCCGTTGGAAGCTTTGTTTCTATGGCCTTTCCTAATATTCTCCATTTTGCTACAAGTATGCCAAAAGCACATTCGACACATCATCTGGCTCGGGAAAGACGACAATTGAAATAATATTTGTCTGCTGTCAACTGTCTTCGTGGATAAGGTCTCATTAGATATTTAGTTAAAGGATATGCTTCATCGCCAATCAGATAGAAAGGAAAAGATATATCAGTATTTGGAAGAGGCTTTTCTTGTGGTAAATTAAATTTATTATTACGTAGGAGAGCGTAGGTGGCAGAAGAATTAAAAATACCACCATCGCTTTGTTTACCATATGCTCCCACTTCTACAATTATAAAGCGACAATCAGCATCTGCAACAGCCTGTAAAACAATGGAATAGAAGTTTTTGTAATTTGTTACGTTCCAATTTTTAAGTAGCTTCGAGCGCCTGATTTTAGGCAATACTTAGTGCTCGGTTAGCCGAGTTGCCTGTAATGTCATTGTAGATTTCGGTCCTCAAGCTCTCGCATCTTGAGAGAGGTGGCGCGCAATGTAACGATTTTTGAATCGAACCTTGTTCATTTTAGTCGCTAGTGTACGATCCTTGAGATCGATCCGATTCGTCAATTTTGACGTAAGAAATTCTCGGATTGGCTAGTTGCTGGAGGCCATGTTAACGTTTATCGATTTTTGGAAAACAATTGAATCGATTTGGTTTGGCGTTCATTATGGGATGTAATTGTACCCGCTTCGTCTTGTGCTAATTGTTGAGTTTTTGGCCGATGTTCGCCCATTTCTGGGAAATGTAGTTTGTGCAGAAGTCCTCAGGGATCATAGCGCTAGATGCTTGTGTGCGAAATTCTGTTTAATCCTTGGTATGTAATCTTGTTCATTTTAAGTGCAAATTTCTAATTTGGACGTTCCTACACAGGGGACTTCTTCTACTTCGACTTCTACTTCTTTTCTGCTGGACCAGATTTTAGCAGCGACCTCGCTTAGCGATCGATCTCCCTCGCTGAAACCTGCTTGATGTTGTCTCGAATTTGTGCAATGTTTTCTTGGTGAGGTTAAAACCACGTGTTTGTCCCACCGTGCGGATCTCTGGGGGCCAGGCTGAGCAATTCACCTGCAGGACTCCGCTGATTGGAGCCTTCCACCCAAAGGGACTCCATTTAATTCTCCGCTGGAGGTTTGAAGAACCATCGAACCAGGTGTTGTACGATTTCTTGTCAATTGTATTTCTGTTCATTAATTGCGTCGTTGCTGCCATGAATTGAAATGCAGCTATTATGCTTTGTCAACGTAGAAAATATTTATGGGTTTTATTTGGGGAAATGCTCACGAGGACAATGTCCCGTCATTTTCATTAATTTAAATTAATTAAACTGCGATCAGTGCCACTTCGTTTTCTTTGCAACTCGTTGCGGTTGCATTTCATTTGCTTTGTTTTAGTTGTAACCTAATAAAACATTCAGTTATGTTGTTGAACTATCTTAAGACAGAACAGCTAGATATTTTTGGTTTAACGAGTTATTTGCTACGATCAGGTTTGTGTAACGTCATAAACCATTCAGTTATGTTGTAAATTTAGCTTAAGACAGATTAGCTTTCATAGATTACGGGCTAGCTGTATTTGTATGTAATTTATTAACTTTATTGCAGAGGTTAATTTGTTAACTTGTCATTATTGAGGGTAGATTGTGGCTAAAGAGCCGTTCACGGTAGCCTTATAATTTGTATTTGAGCTTTGTTAGGAGCATAATTCAAGCCGTTGCTTTAAGTGGTCATTATGATAACATGGTGTGTTTGACATAGAAACCGCAGCGCCTGTATGATCATACAACCGTAACAGCGGGCTTCAACCCTTAGAAATCTTGACGTAACCCTAAAACCATAAGCTAACATTCGGGGTTTTAGTTAGCCTTTTTGCTTGCATAGCTCTAGTTTCGGCGTACCCTGCCTCACAGGATGCGGCCGAATTGTTGTGCCTTTGTTGCCACTTTGGCAGCAATTTATTTTCAATAGTTGCGTTTGACTATAATTGAAGTTAATAAGTAAATTCTAAATAGGGCTTTAAATTTCATTTGTCTTTGGTTTACAAATCTGATCTTAAACCTCATGTATATTGTGTGGAATGTATTGAACCCATTGTTGGTATTATATGTGTAAATATGTCCCCTGTCTTTTGATTGCTACTGCGTCGAATCTCTGGTTTCTTTAATAAGCACTTTAGGTTCGCCGTTACACGTTCCAACGGGGAGTATTAATACGAGCTGCAACGGCGTGGCGCCCTAGGATCCTGGAATCACAGGTAATTCGTACTTTCGAACCCTCCCTATCTGCGGCTGAGCGGTCGCGAGCGTAAACTCCCTAGCTACCCCTATTTGGTGGCAGAGGTTCTGGAGCAGTAGTAGCGCAGAGGGGCATTTTGTTGTAACGCATTGTTGGCCGTTATTTGTTGTGTCGTATAGTAGTTTAAGGGGGTAACAATTGGCGCCCAACGTGGGGCTTGTTTTTGCAAAGGTGCCTTGGTACCTTGTTGTTGGCACAGAATTTAGTTCGAAGTTTTGTTATTCGATTTTGAATTATCCGAAGCAGGATAGTTGGTTCGGATAACTGGACGTTTGTTCGTGGGGTTTCGTGGTATTGGATTTTCGTTTTGAACCATTGGTTATTTTGTAATTTGAATTTTTGTATTAGAACCAATTGGTTGCTCGTGAATCGGACTGCACCCTAAGTTTGCGAACTCGTCCTTTGATATTTGATATTTGAATTTGATGATAGAAGTATGGAGGATTGAGGATTTTTGATATTTGAGGTATGGAAGTTTGAGTTTTGACATTTTAATATTGATAATTGAACACTAACTAGTAGTGCTTTGAATATTTAGCCTTGTGTGATATTTCTTACATTGTGGGTTGTACTAGTACGATTAACATGACGCGTTTACGAGGGGTATGGAAGAATGAGGTAGGTCGTCTTCATGAAGATGAACTCAAATATGAATTGACTAGTTTTGGGTTGCCTAGCGGTACGGTAGATGTTATGCGACAATCGTTGCGCAACTTATTGAAGAATAAGGCCGATAGAACTCTTTCGGTTCCTGAGTATACAGTCGATTTCGCGACGGATAGAGTAGCGATTGAACGTGGTCTGGTGGAATTGGAATCCGCTATTGCAAATTTTTCGGGGGACACTTCTTCTACGACGTTTCGACGTATGTCGGCTCTGATGATGCATTTGTTACGGCGCTTGGATCGCGTTACGCCTGATGCTGACGCGGAAACGGTTGAGTTGAATGCACTTAAGTTGAGAGCGTGCACGGTTAAGGCAGAAATTGAGAGAGCTATTAAGAAGGGTGCTCGTCGACCCTCGATGGCTGCGTTGTTGGTACCTTCGACTAGTACGCCTATTCGACAATCGGTCGACGCTAATGCGGTTAGTACTTCTGAGTCGTCCGATGATGACACCGATGATCAATCATTTTCTCGTCCTTCGATTAAGTATGTACCTGTCTCTCGCTGGAATCTGACTTTTGATGGACGTTCGACTTCTTCGGTAAATTCCTTCTTGGAGCGTGTTGAGGAGATGCGCGTGGCTCGCAACGTTTCGACCTCGCAACTGTTTGCATCTGCAATCGATTTGTTTAGGGGTGATGCGTTATGTTGGTATCGGTCGGTCCGTGAAGATGTTCACGATTGGGATAGCTTAGTGGCTCGTTTGAGACGTATGTTCCTGCCTGCCGATTATGATAAGAAGTTACTTCGGGAAATTGAGGAACGTTTGCAGGGTAGTGGGGAAAGGCCGATGTTGTATGTAGCTGATATGCGGAACTTGTTTCACCGTTTGAGTGTAGTACCCCCAATGGCTGAACAGCTGACAACAATCGTAAATAATCTACGACCTTCGTATTCTCGACATTTACTTTTCGCACCCCCAAATTCATTTGAAGAATTGAATTCAACTTTGGAACGTCTCGAACAGGCTGAAACTCGCGATAGACGTTTCGACCCTCGACCTCGTGCGGAACCTATGTTAGAACCGGACTTAGCTTGGAGGGCATCTACTCCTATTAGAAAGGAACAAGTTTATGAGGTTCATCCTGTATCGTCTAATGCACCTCAGTTTAATTGTTGGAATTGTTCAAAATCGGGCCATTCTTATAGAAATTGTCCTTTGCCTCTTCGGAAGAAGTGTTTTAGGTGCCATAGGCCAGATGTGACCTCTCGTACTTGCCCTAGTTGTTCTCGTTCTTCAACGTCGAACAAACCGGCGCCATCGTCAAGTAAATCGCCTCCAAAAAACTAGTTGCAGAGAGGTTACCTGGTCGAACAATCTCTCAAGTCTTTTCGTCTTCGACCAATTCGACTCGTGGAAACCCTTATAAAGTTATTTTGGATTATATTATAGCACATAGTGAAACTGACCAGAGACCTTATTTGGAAGTGTCTGTGTTTGGTGTCCCTATTCTAGGATTGTTGGATTCGGGCGCGTCGTCCACTATCGCTGGACAGCGTGGCTATCAAACTTTGATTAATTTAGGCCTTAAATTAGACAGGAATTTCGTCCAAAAGTGTCATGTCGCTAACGGGAAATCGTGTGAATGTATAGGAAGTATTGCAACTCCTTTTTGTTTAATGGGAAAGTTGAGTGTTATCACAGTGTTGATTGTTCCTGATATTTCAGCAGAACTTATATTAGGTACCGATTTTTGGATTGCCATGGGAATTGTTCCTGATCTCAAGCGTAACGTTTGGCATTTTTCTTCGAATTCTGAATTGCCTGTTGTGTCTGCTATTCAAGATGAATTTTGTTTGACCTCGGCACAACATAGTGAGTTAAAAGCGTTATTGGATGAGAAATTCGTTCCGTTAAGTGAAGGTTTGGGAAGTACCACCGTGACTGAACATGATATTGTAGCTGATTCGCCTCCCATCAAGCAACGTTATTACCCGGTCTCGCCTTATAAACAACGTATTATAGATGAAGAACTGCGTAAGATGTTAGAGGATGATATCGTAGAATCTTCTAAGAGCGCTTGGAGTTCACCCATCTTGTTGGTGCCCAAAAAGGATGGAACTCATCGTTTTTGCGTGGACTATCGTAAGTTGAATGCTGTGACTCGTAAGGACTCTTATCCCCTTCCCTTCATAGAAACGATTTTGAATCGCCTTCGAGACGCGAAGTTTCTTAGTTCGCTAGATATTAAGTCGGCATATTGGCAAGTTCCTATGAGTGAGCGTTCTAGGGAATTTACAGCTTTTACGGTCCCGGGGAGAGGTTTGTTCCAGTTCAAACGGATGCCCTATGGATTAACTAATGCGTCTGCGACTTGGCAGAGGCTGATTGATCGAGCCCTTGGTGCAGATTTAGAACCGCATGTTTTGGTCTATTTGGACGATATCGTTATTGTCAGTTCCGACTTCGAAACTCATCTTCGTATTTTAGGTGAAGTCTTTGATCGCCTTCGTGCTACGGGGTTAACCGTTAGTAAGGCTAAATGTCAATTTTGTCGTTCGGAGTTACGCTATTTAGGTTATGTCGTGGATCGAGATGGATTGCGCGTGGATCCGAGTAAAGTTGATGCGATCGTGAATATTCCTGTGCCTACGTCAGTAACTGAAGTGAGGTCCTTTTTAGGTATGGCGTCGTGGTACAGACGCTTTGTACCAAACTTTTCGACGGTTGTAGAACCACTCACTCGCCTGACGAAGAAACGTGTTCCATTCGTGTGGACTGCGGAATGCGATGTTGCTTTTCGTTCGATCAAAGAACATTTGATTTCAGCACCTATTCTAAGTTGTCCAGATTTTTCCCGACCCTTTGTAGTTCAAACTGATGCTTCGGCGTATGGACTCGGAGCTGTCTTGACTCAGAATCTTGATGGAGAAGAAAAAGTTATTTGCTTCTTATCTAGGTCACTCACTCGTCCTGAGCGTAAATATACCACCACCGAGCGGGAATGCTTAGCAGTTATTTGGGCCGTGGAAAGGTTGCGTCAGTATTTGGAAGGTGTACACTTCACCATTGTTACGGATCATTTTTCGCTCCTGTGGTTGAATCGATTGAAAGACCCTTGTGGTAGACTTGGTAGATGGGCTTTAAGATTGCAGCCCTTTGATTTTGATATTGTTCATAGGAAAGGGAAAGAGCATGTCGTTCCCGATTTTTTGTCTCGTTCTGTTCCAGTAGTTGATCTTGTTGATACCCCTCATGAGTTTCATGACACCACCGATCCTTGGTATTTAGGTATGCTTCGCAATGTTGCTGAGAACCCTCAAAAGTATCCTCGTTGGCGAATTGAAAACAACCTTTTGTTTAAGTATGGCCGTTGCCCAGTGCCAGAACTTGCGACGGAACAAGATTATTGGAAGGTTGTCGTGCCGAAGGATAAACGAACCGAACTTCTTCGTCAACATCATGATGACGTTCGAGCTGGACATTTAGGTGGGTATAAAGTGTATTGGAAGTTGCACAATCGCTATATTTGGCCTGGAATGAAGAGTGATGTATTTCGTTATGTCAAGAGTTGTCGTATTTGTGCCGAGCAGAAACCCGAGCAGAAAGCTCCAGCTGGCTTAATGGGATCTCGACCCGACGTCACTCGACCCTGGCAGATGATTAGTCTGGACTTCGTTGGACCCTTGCCTCGTTCGACTCGCGGTTATGCGCACATTCTTGTCGTTTCAGACTACTTCAGCAAATATGTCTCTTTATTTCCAGTTAGATCCGCTACGGCTAAATCGCTTACTCGACATGTTGAGGAGGATATCTTTCTCGTTTTTGGTGTTCCTCAATCCATAATTTGTGACAATGGTGTGCAAATGAAAAGTAGAGAATTTCGGGCTATGTGTGCCAAATACCATGTGAATGTTTGTTATACTCCACTGTATTATCCTCGTGCCGATCCTGTTGAGAGGGTCAATCGTGTTGTCAAAACCATGTTGGCATCGTACGTAAAGGAAAACCAACGTAAATGGGACTTGCATCTTTCTGCAGTTGGCTGTGCTATTCGAACAGCTAAGCATGAGACCACGGGATATAGCCCGTATTTTGTTAATTTTGGTAGAAATTATATAAGTACCGGCGACGAACATCGTCAGCCTAGAGATATCACTGACCCAGCAGAACAACCTGTTGATGCTGATCAACGTCGGCAAGGCTTTCGTCGGATGTTCGAACGAGTTCGAACTCGACTGCAGCAAGCCCATGAGCGTGGTAAGCGCACTTACGATCTGCGGCGTCGTCCCGTCGACTATCATATAGGCCAATTGGTTTGGCGCAGGAATAAGGTTTTGTCGAGTGCCGTGGACTATATTAATGCTAAGCTCGCTCCCAGATTTGTAGGTCCTTTTAAGATTCGTCGTAAGGTTGGTTATTGTTCCTATGAACTGGAAGACGACTTTGGCAATCGAAAAGGTGTTTGGCATGTGCAGGATTTGAAGCCTTCACATTTGGACGTGGACTTGTAATGTTGACAATCGTTGATTCGGGGTGCCACCTCCATCCCTGGGCAGACCTAGTTCAGTGCCGTAGTAAGCCCTAAAGCAATTTTCCTTTCGGCAGTTCTCCCTTCTTTCCTCTTGCTTTATCTTGGTTCGCAGTGGTCTTGTGTCGTCTCTTTAACTTCCTCTCGGCTTTGATTCTTATCTTTCTCTTCATTATTTCATTTTGTCAAGTAGGTTACTTGTATATAGTAATTCTAAGGTGGGGCGGGTGGATTTTACTGGGGCGGGTAACTTATAAGTTAGGTAAGTTGTCTTCTTGGTTTTTTTTTGCGACCAGTGTCGCTGGCGTCGAGGTAGTTTTCTTGGTTGGATGGGTAATTGTGGTTTCGGTTGGTAGATTCGACAACTGTCCTCATCGGCGCTTTTTGTCATCGTAGCGACGAGGTGGTTGATCCCTGTCTTATCGGCGAACTGACTGGATTCCAGCGGTGCTGTCGTTGGAATGATTGAGAAGGCTTTTTCATTTGTTCTTTTGTGAACGTTCTTGTAGATAGTAATTCTAAGGTGGGGCGGGTGGATTTTACTGGGGCGGGTAACTTGTAATCTAGGTTAGGCGTCGTCTTGGCCGTTTTCGCGACTGGTGTTGTTGGTGTTGAGTTGGCTTTGCTGTTAGGATGGGTACTTTTGTGTTAGAGTAGTAGTGAGCGTTGACAACTTTCCTCATCGGCGCTTTTGTCATCGTAGCGACGAGGTAGTTGATCCCTATCCTATTGGTGGACCAGCTGGATTTCAGCAGCGCTGTCGTTGGAGCGATCAAGGAGGCTTTTTCTTTTCTTTGTATTATTGTGTAGGTACCGTGTGTAAATACACTCTATTATTCGGCTGCTTGGCTTCTCAGCGCGTCTGAGTGTGTTTTGGTTTGACAACGCTTAGGGGGTTCTATGTGACTGTGAGAGTCGCTTCTGTTTCAGGATCCTACCGCCTTCGCGGGCCGACGGGATCAGTGTAGTCGTGTTGGGCTGTATATCGTTCGCAGTCAGCAGCGCATTGGTCTATACCCTTGTGTGGATTTATGGCTGTCTACGAAAAACACCAGTATTTCGAGTTGTGGAGTCATTGCCAGTCTTGTCTGTTTAGTTTTCTAAGTTGTTCATATTTGGGGTGTTACAGTTACACCTTTGTTCTTGTTGGATCGAGTCATGACGATGTAAGGTTTTGGGACCGCGTGTTGTAGTTGGGTTGTCGATGGATCTGCTTTGTGGATACCGTAATTCATACGGGATGTAGACTCTCAACTAATTGGATTATGGGATTTCTCCTTGTTGTAGAGAATTCCATTGCGCCGTTGTGCGGATTAGATAGCACAGTGTTCCATAATTTACTGACTCATTTCGCCTCGTTAGTTTGGTGATAGTCATCCTTCTGGTGTACTCTGATCCCGAGTATGGTTCTGTATATATTAGTGGGAGTATTCCTTTTCTTTTTTTATTACATTTAAGTTGTAAGGTGTAAAATTGTGGGAATTTTCCACCTTATCGAAGTAGAAGGGGAGTTGTTACGTTCCAATTTTTAAGTAGCTTCGAGCGCCTGATTTTAGGCAATACTTAGTGCTCGGTTAGCCGAGTTGCCTGTAATGTCATTGTAGATTTCGGTCCTCAAGCTCTCGCATCTTGAGAGAGGTGGCGCGCAATGTAACGATTTTTGAATCGAACCTTGTTCATTTTAGTCGCTAGTGTACGATCCTTGAGATCGATCCGATTCGTCAATTTTGACGTAAGAAATTCTCGGATTGGCTAGTTGCTGGAGGCCATGTTAACGTTTATCGATTTTTGGAAAACAATTGAATCGATTTGGTTTGGCGTCCATTATGGGATGTAATTGTACCCGCTTCGTCTTGTGCTAATTGTTGAGTTTTTGGCCGATGTTCGCCCATTTCTGGGAAATGTAGTTTGTGCAGAAGTCCTCAGGGATCATAGCGCTAGATGCTTGTGTGCGAAATTCTGTTTAATCCTTGGTATGTAATCTTGTTCATTTTAAGTGCAAATTTCTAATTTGGACGTTCCTACACAGGGGACTTCTTCTACTTCGACTTCTACTTCTTTTCTGCTGGACCAGATTTTAGCAGCGACCTCGCTTAGCGATCGATCTCCCTCGCTGAAACCTGCTTGATGTTGTCTCGAATTTGTGCAATGTTTTCTTGGTGAGGTTAAAACCACGTGTTTGTCCCACCGTGCGGATCTCTGGGGGCCAGGCTGAGCAATTCACCTGCAGGACTCCGCCGATTGGAGCCTTCCACCCAAAGGGACTCCATTTAATTCTCCGCTGGAGGTTTGAAGAACCATCGAACCAGGTGTTGTACGATTTCTTGTCAATTGTATTTCTGTTCATTAATTGCGTCGTTGCTGCCATGAATTGAAATGCAGCTATTATGCTTTGTCAACGTAGAAAATATTTATGGGTTTTATTTGGGGAAATGCTCACGAGGACAATGTCCCGTCATTTTCATTAATTTAAATTAATTAAACTGCGATCAGTGCCACTTCGTTTTCTTTGCAACTCGTTGCGGTTGCATTTCATTTGCTTTGTTTTAGTTGTAACCTAATAAAACATTCAGTTATGTTGTTGAACTATCTTAAGACAGAACAGCTAGATATTTTTGGTTTAACGAGTTATTTGCTACGATCAGGTTTGTGTAACGTCATAAACCATTCAGTTATGTTGTAAATTTAGCTTAAGACAGATTAGCTTTCATAGATTACGGGCTAGCTGTATTTGTATGTAATTTATTAACTTTATTGCAGAGGTTAATTTGTTAACTTGTCATTATTGAGGGTAGATTGTGGCTAAAGAGCCGTTCACGGTAGCCTTATAATTTGTATTTGAGCTTTGTTAGGAGCATAATTCAAGCCGTTGCTTTAAGTGGTCATTATGATAACATGGTGTGTTTGACATAGAAACCGCAGCGCCTGTATGATCATACAACCGTAACAGCGGGCTTCAACCCTTAGAAATCTTGACGTAACCCTAAAACCATAAGCTAACATTCGGGGTTTTAGTTAGCCTTTTTGCTTGCATAGCTCTAGTTTCGGCGTACCCTGCCTCACAGGATGCGGCCGAATTGTTGTGCCTTTGTTGCCACTTTGGCAGCAATTTATTTTCAATAGTTGCGTTTGACTATAATTGAAGTTAATAAGTAAATTCTAAATAGGGCTTTAAATTTCATTTGTCTTTGGTTTACAAATCTGATCTTAAACCTCATGTATATTGTGTGGAATGTATTGAACCCATTGTTGGTATTATATGTGTAAATATGTACCCTGTCTTTTGATTGCTACTGCGTCGAATCTCTGGTTTCTTTAATAAGCACTTTAGGTTCGCCGTTACACGTTCCAACGGGGAGTATTAATACGAGCTGCAACGGCGTGGCGCCCTAGGATCCTGGAATCACAGGTAATTCGTACTTTCGAACCCTCCCTATCTGCGGCTGAGCGGTCGCGAGCGTAAACTCCCTAGCTACCCCTATTTGGTGGCAGAGGTTCTGGAGCAGTAGTAGCGCAGAGGGGCATTTTGTTGTAACGCATTGTTGGCCGTTATTTGTTGTGTCGTATAGTAGTTTAAGGGGGTAACAAATTGTAGAACATAGACCCAGAATTCTCAGGACATTTCATTCTGATGTGTTTGCCGTCAATTGCACCTATGCAATTTGGCAAATTCCATTTTTCCCAATATTGAGCTGCCACTTGTGATAGGTCATCTTTAGTTGGTACGGACAAATGATTTTCTGCAAAAACTTCCCATATTGCAGATAAAACTTCTCGCACTATTTTCAATACAGTTGATGTTCCAATACGAAATGTAAATGCCAGTGTCCTGTAGCTTGCCCCAGTAGCCAAAAACCTGTAAAAGAATTATAGCACCTTTTGCTTTACCCCCGAACACTCAAAACGTAAAGAAGAGCTAAAGATGGATTTGTCTTACCAACGGTTATTAAAAACAATACTTGCTAAACCAGAATCCATTTTTAACACTTTCTTAAGTTTTGAGTATTCGGGGAGTTAAAATTATATAATTACGTATTAGTACGGGCAACCTAATTAAACGTTTTTATTTTGCAGAAGATGCTGTCAAAAAAAATGGAAGTCTTTGAGAGACGTATTTAGAACAGAGTTGAAAAAACTACCTAAACCGAAAAGCGGCGACGAAACTCCTTCTACATTCACTTCATCTTGGACCTTTTTCAACAATATGGTGTTCCTTAAAGATCAAATGAACCCCAGAAGACTTACAGGTTCGGTAACAGTTTCTGAAACTGAAATAGGCTATGATACAGACATGGAATCTCAAGCCCACACATTGTCTCAGACAGAAACAGAAGACTTCTACAATGAAGAAGAAACAGAGGAAGATACGTTTGAGCAATATTCAGACGATGTGGGCGAGAAAGGTGGGTCTACAATTGTTCAACAAGTAGTAGTAGAGGAAAACACTTTGCCGCCAAATATTCCAGGACCTTCTGGACGAACAAACTTTAAGGCACCTGTAACTAAACGGGTTGCCAAACGAAAACACGACTCTGATATGGATACATTATTGAAAACAAACGACCGTACGAATAATTTTTTTTTATTAACTCCACATATTGAACAATCTGTCCTAATTGGACAATAAGTTCTACCTTTGACATGTGGGAGATAATCCTTTGATTATCTCCACTTAGTTACTTAACCTAAGTTACTTATGTATTACTTACTTATAGTTATTACTTACATTATATATGCACTATTCTAACATACAGCTATTTATCATCTATCAAACGTTCAGTTACATTTAATTAAACCTAGTGGTTAGGTCTGATGGCTTAAACCTTTTTAATCTTCTCATTTCACCTGTTCTGTTCATTAAGTTATTAACAAGTTTGTTTGGATGCACTCGAACCCGTTTACTGTAATTATCACTATAACGTTGGATTTCCTCTTTGATGGAGGGCACACACAAATCACTTTGTATCACCTTGTTGGGTACGTACCAGGGCGCGTTGACTATGGCTCGTAGCACTTTGTTTTGATACCTTTGTAGGATTTCAATGTTGCTGTTACTGGCCGTTCCCCATAGTTGAAGCCCATATGTCCATATCGGCTTGATAATTGTTTTATACAACAGCAGTTTGTTCTCTATTGTTAATTGTGAGTGTTTGCCAATCATCCAGTACATAGTTCTGAATTTCAAGCCTAGTTGTTTTCTTTTTATGAAAATATGATGCTGCCATGTTAATCTTCTATCTAAGTGCATGCCTAAATATTTCGCTTGTTCCGATTGTTTGACCTGCTTTCCATTTAGCGTTACTGGGGGACAGTTGTCTCTTCTCATGGTGAATGTTACCTGTACTGATTTGTTTTCGTTTGCTTTCAGTCTCCATGTTTCTAACCACTTCTGTAACTTATTTATATGAGTTTGTAGGTTCCTTGATGCATTTACTGGGTTTGGATGAGATGACAGTATCGCCGTGTCATCGGCAAACGTGGCGATTGTGGTTAACCTGCTTTTCGGTAGATCTGCTGTAAATAACAGGTATAGTACTGGCCCCAACACACTCCCTTGTGGTACTCCAGATAGGACTGGTTTTAATTCTGTTAATACATCTTGCTGTTTGATTAATGACGACGATTATCATTTCCTAATGAGTTTCTTGCCGAGCATGAAGAAAATGACCTACTCAACTAAGATGCTGTTTCGTCTAAAAATGCAAGAGTTTTTATACAAATGCACTGTTTCCGATGTGATGCCTCAAGCACCCTTTGAATCACGATCTACTCCAAGCCCACTTATTTCACCTAAACCTTCAACAACAACTTCAGAACATTCGTTAATAGACTATCAACACATGAGCGCTGAAAATAATTGGAACCCAATTGTTTCATACACAAATTTGACGGATATTTGAGAACCTGACAATATCAACAACATACTTCCCTAACGCCTTTATGATGTTAAGGTTAGAATCGTTATATAATATAATATGTTACATGCTGGATGAATAAAGAGCATACTTTTTATTCTATTATTACTTACCTCAATGTAACCACAAGTCTCTCCTTTACTCCTATTGGTTTCCTGAAGTTTTTTCAATACTGGTGTTATGCCATTTAGGATATACCTGAAGGTATCTGATGACATTCGAAAATATTCGAAAAATTTCTGGGGATGTTTTCGAAGCTCCTTAAATAAGTGATGAAATTCACCAAATCTTGATCTGTTTCCGTATATTTCATGAACCCAGATATTTCTCTTTTTGAATCTGTTTTTCAGGAACATGTATTTTAAAGCAGAGGTTTCGGTCAAAAAATATTTAAGAAGATTATTTTTATACATTCTCATCACCAATCGCAACAAAGCAGCAACGCCAAACTGAGTGCGGATGTGAACGCATCTGGCTGTTATAGCAAGCGTTGATAGCATAGTATGGTATCGCACTGCATAGCATAGCATCGCATAGCGTGCAGTGGGAACGTACACTAATTCAGATCAGCGTAAGCGATGCGTTTTTCCGCATTCATTGGCCGGCCTCCTTGCCCGCAGATACATTCGAGATTACGCGAGAATAATAAATTAGTGGCACTTTAGCAGCAAGCATAATAATGGCTGCAGAGAATATATATTGTATTTTTTGCAAAAGTAAAGAGCCTGCAAGTCGTTTTTCAGTAGTGTCTCTAGAAAAATGCACACAAATTTTAAAAATCCGGATTCAGTACAACTTAAAGTATTGTCACGTTAATTTGCCAAGGACTTTCAACGATAACAGAGGTTACCACGCAAAATGTTATTAAAATTTTACTAGTGTCATGAAAAAATATCGTCCATGCGAAGTTTCTGAGGGGACATCGACGTTGACAGATACATCCACAACAAAGTCATCGTCATTTGCACGTTATCGGCAAGAATAATTTATGTCGCATCTTATTTTTGTAAAACATTTAGTATTAGAAAATTTATAATTTACAATTGGAAAAAGCTTGCCTTTTAGAATATATGAACCTCTCAATTGAAAATATAATCTGTAGCCACTTATATGCAAATATTATTGAAATACATGAAATGTTTATTATATAAGTAAATATTTCTTATATTATAAGTAAGTATATTATATCGAGAGATCCAAAAAAAAACTGTTCCTCAGCGGGCTGTGGAAATTCAACGTATGAATAATATTTGGTGACACTGTACGTCAATTTCAAATTCGAGGTTATCAGGTTAGGTTTTCCGTCAGTTATGACACAAAATGACGCAAATCCTAACCTGCTAATCTCGAATTTGACATTGACGTACAGTGTCACCAACATATTATTCATACGTTGAATTTCCACAGCCCGCTGAGGAATAGTTTTTTTTTGGATCTCTCGATATATATATAGTAATATAAAAACTCTTCACAGCTCGTGTGGTTACAGAATAGTTTAACCTTACAGATCTGAAATTTCTTATTTTAGTTATAATTTGGTAATGTTTTGATCTTGCGCTCGGTCGATTTCGGTACCTTCCGATAAAGTACTCTCTTATGCTCACGCGAATGCGTTTTAGTCTGTGTGCATTCTTTCGAAAGTTACCAGTTGTGAAAGTCTAAGAGATCCCCTGCGACTACTAACGGTGTTATTGCGTAATCCAACATCATATTTAGTATATTAGTTTATGAGGTAAGAAAGTTGAATTTTTGTCTTGGTTTATTTTTCTTTCAATATTTTTTTCTGTAGAAAATTATAATGTCGCGTTATGAAGCAGAACAAGCTCGTCTTTTGCGTTTGTTTGATGAAGTTCATGTAGACGAAGTAATATTTGATGACGATGATGAGCATATAGAGGATATTGATGAATACGAAACTCGAAATCAAGAATCAAATACTAAGGACGATTTATCTGATAATGAACATGTGGAAATTGACACTGGACCTTGTTATTTAGGAAAAGATGGAACTAAGTGGCGTAAATTTATGCCACCACAAAATGTTAGAACAAGATCACATAACTTAGTAACTCATTTGCCGGGAGTCACTGTTCGAGCCAGAGGAAAAAATACTCCCATAGATTGTTGGAAATGTTTTTTTGATGAAGAAGTTGTCGACATTATTGTCGAAAATACCAATAAATTTATTTCGTCAAATGCAGAAAACTTTACCCGGGAAAGAGATGCCAAATTAACGAGTCGGAGTGAACTTTTAGCTCTGCTTGGTCTTTTATATCTTGCCGGGGTTAACAAGAGTGGTAGGCTAAACACTGAGAACCTGTGGGCCACAAATGGAAAGGGCATAGAGATCTTTCGGCTTACCATGTCTCTAGTGAGATTTCGTTTTCTAATGAGATACATACGATTTGACGATAAAGATACTCGAATCGACAGGCAGGCAACGGATAAGTTGGCACCAGTACGGCAAATTTTTGATTTATTTGTCGAAAACTGTAAAACTTCTTATATTCCATCCGAGTATCTGACGTTAGATGAAAAATTAGAGGCTTTTAGAGCACGTTGCAGTTTCAAGCAATACATACCGAACAAGCCCAACAAATATGGCGTCAAAATTTTCGCTTTATCAGATGCGAAAATGTACTATAAAAAAAATATGGAGGTATACGTCGGAACTCAATCGGAGGGGCCGTTCAAAGTAAAAAATGATACAGCTAGTATCGTCAAACGACTTACTGAACCTGTATGGAATACTGGAAGAAATATTACCCTAGACAACTGGTTTAACAGTGTCAATTTAGTAAAGGACATGTTATGCAACCATCGACTAACTATTGTGGGAACAATTAAAAAATAATAAACGAGAAATACGACCTCTTTTTCTCAACCGTAAAATACGTCCACCAGGTTCAAGTATGTTTGGATTCAAAAATAACTTGACACTAGTTTCGTACTTTGCAAAAAAAAAAACAAAGTGGTGGTTTTATTATCAAGTATGCATGAAAATGACAATATTGATAAGAATACTGGAGAAAAAGCGAAACCTGAAATAATAACATTCTATAATAAAACCAAGGGAGGGGTAGATACGGTTGACAAACTATGTGCACCCTATAATTGCGCTCGCAATACAAGGAGGTGGCCAATGGTAGTATTTTACAGTATGCTGAACGTGGCTGGTATAAACTCCCAGATTATATATGAATCAAACGTTGACCAAAGTGAATTTATGGTAAGAAGAATATTTTTAGAAACACTTGCTTTTCAACTTATAGACGAACATTTGAGACAGCGTGCGATAAACACAAGTATTCCGCGTAACATAAGCAATAGAATAAACGAAATTTTGGGTATTGAAGCAGCAGAAGAGACACAAGAAAGATACAACCGTAGAAAAAACTGCTCTAAATGCAAAGGTAAGAAGAGAAAAACAAAGTATTACTGTGCAAAATGTAAAGTATACTTGTGTTTGGAACATTCCTTCGTTGTTTGCCAAGACTGTTGTGAAAAAAACTATGTAAATTTCAGTCAAGTGAGGTGGTCTTGTAAGTGAATAAATATTGAAATGTTTTCTTTTTTTACACTAAATACACTTTACTTTTATTATTTCAATAATGACATATGGCATTTCTTTTAAATATTTTGAAACAAAATTAAAAAACTTAGATGGTGCCAAAAATTTACACTTTGCTTTGTAATTATATTGTGAATTTTCAAATAAAGTTAAAAGTTGGAATTTTGTCCGAAGTGTGTTTTATTATCCAAATAAACAAATATATTTAGCAATGATCCATATTTTTCAAATTGGTAATGAATAAAAATACAGAATACCAAGGGGTCTGAGAGATCTACTGCGACTACTAGTGTTCAGAAAAAAAAGTGCGACTACTGTAAGGTTAATATGTTGGCTGCGAACGGATGAGAATCCACCCACAGCACTGGGCACAATATTCAGGAGATTGATTGGTTACAGGATATTAAAACCACATTGTATCTTGTCAGACGTTTCAGAATAGCTTTATTCCTTTATCAATGACCTGGCCAAGGATTAACAATAGTCACAGGAGTGATATAACAAGCAATTTGTGATCTTACCGAAAAATACTAGTGCATAACCTTACAGTTGTTAACATGTGTTGATGGAAAATGTATATTTTTAACAGGTATGAAGAAGGCGGTGAAGCCGCATTTTCTGAACAACAGAAGCACATTGAGTACTACTGAATGGCGTAATAACACTTTAAAATACACAGACACAATTAAAACAAGTTTAAAATTCGTTAATTATTAAAACCAGGGCATGGCCATGCAAGGTCATGCAGGTGTCATTTACAAGCACTTCCTGCATTCTTATAGTGCGCGCATGCGTAATGAAGCACGCGTCTGAATTGTACGAGGGGAGGCCAAAAAGTAGCTGGACGGTCTACCTTAATTACCACAATTAAGTTGAGTTTAAAGTTAAAAATTAAAAAAAAATATTATTATTGGCCATAGATAGCAAAAGATGATAGGAAACACTTAAATTATCAATATCTTTTTTTTTATTTTATGCATTAGGAGACCCGAAAATACTGCACATCTCTATAAAAGTACGTCTATTGGTATTGGGTTCAGTAGTTATGATTTTGGGTTTTACAAAATCCATGCTATGGCCAGTGTTGCTGACATGGGTTGCTAAAGCACGGTCTTTGGGCTTGACTTTGGAGTCACTCTTGTGTTGGGTTAGCCTAGCATTGAGTCTTTGGGCTGATTGTCCAATGTACGACGCGTCACAATTCTGACAATTGAGTTGGTATTATTCTCCTTAGCATAGACTTTCGGCTTAGACTGCGTAGTATTTGTATATGAACACCCAGCATTTTCTGGCTTAATGTGCCTTGCACCTTGTGAAGTCGAGCAAAAACCCGCGCGATGGCCATGCTCTTTGGTGGCTCGTGTTGTTTGAGTATCTTGAGAACGAGGATACTTAGGCAGATTTGGCCGTTTTGCTGTTTGTGCATCCATATTCACTAACGTTTCCCAAGACCTTGCAGCATGTATCATCAGAGTGAAAGTCGACGATCATTACGTCCCGTTCTAGATAATGACGAACTTATCGAATTGTTTGACAAGTACAAGCAATATGAAGAGGAAACAATAAACGGCGACCATGGAGTAACACCTCACTACTAACGGGTTTACCAATAAGGGTTACCTACAATTGAAATAGAATAAAACTCAAAATATTGTAAGGAAATTCAGAAATGTTTATTAAATATGAAAATATCTCAATTATGTGTGAAACAGAACTTCGGCCAAATGACCGCCGCAGGCCTCAATTAGCTTGATGAAATTCAGCATGTCATTCCTGCAAATTTCTCTCGGAATGTCGCCGATGACCCGTTGGATTTCGAGTTTAAGTTGTTAAATATTCTGTGGATGGGTAGCGTAGACCGACCCGGTAATCTTGAATTTCTTGACAATGTTTCGAATTGTCTGCTCAGTTGGGCGATTAAACTGACCAAACGTAGCACGCAATGCACGATGTGTAGCGCGCACAGATGAGCCCGACTCGAAAAATGTTTACACGATTGTAACTCGCTCATCTGTACTGTACGACGTCATGATAACAATCGAGTAAGTTGACAGATTGAGAATAACACTTTTGTTTTTAACAAAGATAGCGCGATCTCGTAGATACGAGTCGTCAAAAACCCTAATCCCTATTGGTAAACCCGTTATATGATATACATTAAACGTGTTGAGAACTATTGGCTTCTCAATAGTAGCATCCGAACTGCTAACTTTGAGTTGTTTAAATACGTGTAGCCCAAAATTGCAAATTTGTATTTTATTTTCAATCAACCTAACTACACTCGGTGGTTAGTTAAGTACCATGATAATCTCATAAAAATCGAAGAAACGCACCCAGGACTAAAAGGACTTCAGAAGGGTTCCTTCGGCGTTAAAAGAACTGAAAAGCCATTTTCCAGACAGCCGGTCGATCTCACGTTGGAACAGACCATTAATTCTGACGCAGCGAACAAGTTAACAGGACTTACCTATAACACAAATTCGATATCAGCTCGTCAACGCTGGTGCAAAAGCCACAGGCTTGAATAAAAATGAAGATATAGTAGCAGATCTCGAGAGAAATCGGATAAAAAAAAGTCGTGTTCAGCTGCAAGGAATTGTTGACGGAATCAAAAAAAAATATTAATCCTTTTGCAGGGGACTTGAAACGCGATTTGTTGTTTAATATCTTAAACGGCCAAGCAGCAACAGACTGTATTAAAGATTTTTTAATTAACATGGAGGTAAATGGCAATGAACTGCGTAACAAGTTCATTTCAGAATGTGCTGAAGACAATGATCGATTTGAAAAACCTATTAAAAACACTAAGGTTCACACTTTCATGGATACAATAAAAAAAAGAAAGTTACAGTTGCAGGAGAAGTCCAAGAAGTACGGATGCAAAGAGATTTGTTTGGTACACTGTTAGGGATTTCTCTGGATGAAAAAATTGATATCGAAAAAGTCCTCTCTTATCCGTTGACTCCTGTCCCTCTTTCCCTATGCCATATTGATGATACTATTTGCAAGACAAGTAAATCAATTTTACAAAAGTGCTTGGGGCAACAGATAGAAAGTGAACAACCAGAACGTACAGATGCTGTTCTTATCGACGGTTTTTTTCTATTACACCTTAAAGAAGTGCCACTAACATTTGGAAAAATATCCAAAAAGATTTTGCAAATGATTGTTCATTATGGGGCTAGTTCAGTTGTTATCGTGTTTGACCGATACTTTACACCTTCGATAAAAGATAACGAGCATATTTTACGAGATTCCTTTCAACATCGCCCGTACATTATTTCTGGACCTGACCAAATACGTCCATCCGATTTTTCGAAAGAATTAAAAAATATTAAATTTAAAGAAGCATTGGTTAGATATTTAATAAATAGTTGGGCAACCGATGACATAGCACCATTAATTGCTTCGAAAACTGTGTACTTAAATTATGAAATGTGCTACAAGTATGGACAAGAACATGGTAAGGTGAAACGATCCATTGCAGAAAACTTTACATACGAAAGACACGAAGAGGCCGACACAAAGATTATTTATCATGTATGCAATGTTGATCTCGATGGTAACATTTTAATAAGATGTTCTGATACGGATATTCTCGTTATCATGCTCGGTAACATGACATACGTGCGACCTTCAGTAAAAATATGGATGGAGGTGGGTGTCGGAAATGCACAGAGGTACATAAACATTAACAGAATATACAAATCCCTAGGAGAACCCTTATGCAGCTCCTTACCAGGTTTTCATGCCTTCACTGGGTGTGATTTCAACCCAGCGTTCTTTAGGAAAGGAAAAAAACCTCTCTCAATTTTACAAGATTCCGAAGAATATCAACAAGCTTTCTCCGACCTTGGAAACCTGCTATCAGCATCAAACTCGAAGTAAGTCCTCACAATTGTGAAACACTTTTTCGTATGTATAACGTAAAAAAGATTGCATGTGTCAATGAAGCAAGATGGGCAATATTCGAGAAAACATATGCATCTAATCATAAAAATAAGTACTTTAAAATCAATGCAAAAAATGTAGACAGCTCAACTTTTCCACCCTGCCAAAGCGAGTTGTACCAGCAAGTTATGAAGGCTTCGTACATTACGAGCATTTGGAGGAATGCATATAAAAAATATCCAACTCATCTGTCGCCAGCGGATAATGGATGGGAGGAGATCGACCAAAGATACACTTTTCATTGGTTCGAAGGAAATCAAGTACCGACATTTGTCAACGATGTCATTATTTAACCGGACAATGAAGAAGGTAAATATTGATATTTGTAGCTAATGTAAGTTACAGCTAATCAAAAATGACATAAGTATTAAATTAAAATACAACATCAAAAAGCAAATATTTATTTTCTCCATTTTATTCTTCGATTATCAATATTTATTCCATTTCATTCAAATTATTTACTTTTCTGACTGAAGTTATTATATCAATTTTGTGTGTTAACGTATCCAGAGTCCTCGATCGTCCTCTTTACAAGCCATATTGAAATTATCATTATGATTATGTTGAAAATTATTATTACAATGGCTTGACATTAAAATTATAAACATTACAATTATTATTATATAAAAATACGATGAGAAGTATGAAAATTAAGTTTACAATAACTCTTCCTTCTGATGATGAGGGTCGAGTACCCTCGCAACGTTAAGGCAAAAAAATGCATGTATCACTTAACTGGGAAAAGTTTATTATTGCAAAGAAACGTTATTTGTAAATCAATATTCAATGAAGAAAAACAGATCAGAAATGAATAAATGATTATTTCGGGTTTGATTTTATAAGGTTTGTAATGGTGAAAATTATTTTCCTACAAAAATCATACAAAAATGTTTGATATTTTTTGACTAACAAATCCATATTTTCATGTAGGTGATGATGAGTATGAGAGCTCTTCGTTTCATGATGACGATGATGAAAATGCATCAGTATCAACTGACGAAGAAAATTATTGGGATGACCTACATGAGGAACAACTAGCACAGATGCAATAAGTTTAATTTCCTTGTGTAAATGTATAAATGTGTAAATCAAAAATAGTAAAAACGTTTTTTCATTAAATTTAAGTGCTACGAGGGGCGTTCAAAGTGTATTGCAATTCGGGCATTGAAACGACTAATAGCAATTAAATTCATTTATTACTTCTCAATGTAGTCCCCACTAAGTTCAATACATTTGCCCCAGTTCCCCTTTAGCGACGCAATCCCCGAAAAAAAAGTTTCCTCTTGTCCTGCAAACCACCCTTCCGTCTCCTCTTTAAGGCTTTCGTCGTCCGAAAACCGGCGCCCCCGAAGATATTTCTTGAGGTTTCAGAATAAGTAAAAGTCGCTAGGAGCCAGGTCCGGACTGTAAGGTGGGTAGTTAAGTTGTTCGAACCCGCAGTCCTTCAGGGCAGCCTGTTCAACTCTGGCCTTGTGGACTGGAGCATTGTCATGCAGTAGAAAGATCCCTTTGGACAGTTTTCCACGTCTCTTTTCTTTAATTACGCTGCGCAATTTTTTCAAAAGTTGTGCATAATATTCTGCATTAATTGTAGTTTTGTGTGGCATATAATCGATTAAGAGCAACCCTTGGCAATCCCAAAAAACAGACGCCATGATCTTCCAGCAGAGGCCTGTGTCTTGATTTTTTCGGAGCTGGAGATTCCGCATCGACTCTTGCTTCGTTTCGGGGTCCCAGTGGTGAAGCCATGTTTCATCTCCAGTCACAAGTCGAGCCATAAAGTCATCTGGATTGGAATTAAAGAGGTCGAGAAGCTCGCCTGATGCTTCCATTCTGCAGTGCTTATCCTGAATAGAAAGATTTCTGGGCACCCACCTGGCTGACACTTTCGACATGTGCAGACTGGCATGGATGATGTTGTGAACACTCCCTTGTGAAACACCAATCTCTTGGGCAATTTCTGATACCTTTATACGCCTATTTGCGAGTACCAGTGACTCAACCCGAGACACATGTTCATCATCGGTTGCAGTTTTTGGTTCTCCGCACTTTGGATCATCTTCAATGCTCTGACGGCCGCGTTTAGTCTTTAGACCATCTAGTGACCGTAGCATACGAAGGCGCAGCCGATCTGTACACTTTCGATAAGCGATCAAAAATTGCCTTTGCATTTACCCCCTCTTTACACAAAAACTTGATGACGCTTCGATACTCTAACTTCTTTAAACTACACTCAGCCATATTTCACAACTGACAGAAGGAAAACAAAAGCAGATAGGACAACCAATTTTTGCAAGCAAGGGTAACTAGATCTAATGTATCAAACAAAATTTGCACGAAAATCTAAACTTTGCTAGATACCCCCAAATTGCAACACACTTTGAACGCCCCTCGTATTTACACTGTTTTTGTTACATTTTTGCACTGTCGTGAAACATTTATGTCGTTGTGTCTCTTCGCTGATATAATTAAGGTATATATTGTAATGAAGTAATTTACAAAATTAACAACTTCACTGGCCTGGTGGAGCTTCGGTGATTCCGAATGGTTGCCACACTTTTTTTATATTTAATATTGTGATCGTATACTCTGCCAAATTCTTAGTACTACGAAATGGAAACTGTCTTCCCTGTCTGAGCACAGACGCCAAATGCACCGGTGCGGTCACTTATACAGTACCAAGTTACGCTCCTTTATATGAGTCTGGCAGGACTTTCGTGATCAACAATGATAGCCAGACTATTTTTATTTATTATGTCGTATCATATTATCACCTGATAAATTTTCAGGACTGGGAAAATAAGTCCAATTAGGGTACTTATTTTTGTTTTTTTTAATGCCATGCCAGACTTACTTTCCATAGCCGCAGATCAGCCAGACTATTTTTTAAAATTATTTTGAAATACATATTTTCACCTTATTAATTTTCAGGACTGGGAAAATAAGTCCAATTGCGCTATATATTTTTTAATGCTATACCAGACTTACTTTCCATAGGCGCAGATCAGCCAGACTAATTTTTTACTGACTTTCATGCTAACAACAGTTAGTACAACGAATTTCATGACTGGGAAAATAAGTACCCCTAGGTCACTAACCTAACTATTGATTCCATCGGAAATCAATAGCCATACTCGCAAATATTCAAAAGGGACCATTAACTAAACCAAAATAACCCAAAATACTGACTGGGAAAATAAGTACCGAAAAAAGTTCACTGCCTCCCCGACTATTAAAAAAATGATCGAGCATCACGCATTGGCGACGCCTGACCTGCAGAACGCAGAAGCCACCTTTAGTCCAAGAGCCAGCAACGGGTTTGCTTACAGTATTTTTAACAAGCGTGTAACTGTTATGGAAGGTCCCTTTGAATATACTGAGAAGGAAACCCGAAGTCTGGCAAGCCTGTGGTGGTGGTTTTGGCCCCCTTGCATCCTTGAAGGATGGAAAAAAATAATAAGAACGAAGTATAATAACAAGTCTGGCTCTTTGCTATGTTAAAGGTAATCATATCTTATGTAAGGGAAAAGATTGTCAGACGCTTTCGTGGATGGTAAGTTTACTCCAGATTCACATAAAGTTGCATAATAAACTTAACCATTTACTGTAAAATATCGAGAGATCCAAAAAGACTGATCCTCAGCGGGCTGTGGAAATTCAAACGTGTGAATAATAAGTTGGTGGCACTGTAAGTCTGTCAAATTCGAGGTTAGCAGGTTAGGTTTTGCGTTAGTTTTGACACAAACTGACGCAAAATCTAACCTGCTAACCTCGAATTTGACATAGATTTACAGTGTTACCAACATATTATTCCTAGGTTTTATGTCAGTTTTGACACATTATTTTTTTCCGCCCTTCAAGGACGCAAGGGGGCTAAAACCACCACCGCAGGCTTGCCAGACTACGGGTTTCCTTCTCAGTATATTCAAAGGGACCTTCCATAACAGTTACAGACTTGTTAAAAATACTGTAAGAAATCCGTTGCTGGCTCTTGGACTACTTAATCTGCGTACAAACACAAGAAGACAGCCCCCTTCGACTGGCCGTGGAAATTATTTATCTTTATACAACTTCCAAGTTTATGATGGTCTGCAACGATCATAGCCTCAAATATTATTCCGCGCCATAACCTCCAGTATTCCATGCAGTTTTTGCTTATTGCTCATTCCAGAATGACGTCACACATCAAACTAATGTGGCGGCGTACGGCACACAAACATTTAACTGTCAAGAGTATAGGCCTGATATACTTGTTTTGTAGTCTTAAATAAACGTTTATAAGATTTGAAAATTAAAAATGCCAGCATTTTGTTGTGTTGTGAAGTGTGGAAGCCGTGGAGAACGCGATAGAGTGTCATTTTTTAGCATTCCTACAGCGTTAAACTTCCGATTTATGCAACAGAAGAATGAACTGTCGAAACTTCGCAGGGAAAAGTGGTTAGCTGCTATAAAACGGGAAGATTTAACAGAAAGCAAGTTAAAATATGCAAAAGTTTGTAGCAAGCATTTTATTTCAGGTAGGTTTTACAGGTTATTTTTTATATTAAACTATTGCGGCATTATTATTGCTGTACTTAGAAATTATGCTATAGGAATTTATTTAATGCTCTTACTTCTATTTCATATTGTACGCTAATGCATCAGGCTCTACACCAAAGGTACAAGAGGTTGATGATACAAATACGGATTAATGTTTTAGGAAAGCCAGCGAATTTAGAGGATATCAATAACCCAGACTGGATTCGCTGCTTACACATGGGTTACAATAGCGGCCCCCATTTAAAGAAGCCAGTTGATGTTGGCCGAAAAAAACGGGTGGATTCACGTAGTTGTAAGAAACAGAAATTACATAATGTCGCTGTTACAAAGGTATGCTTATTAATGTAATACTAATACTGTATAATCACAAACGGCTCATTTAATCTTTTAACCAAATAGCTGAATAATTTACTATACATATTTTACATTAATCAAAATCATCCCTCCACAAATAGTATGTTAATTTATTAAATTCTTAGATATTGGAGGAACCTGGTATATCACAATATTTGGAAGACGAAGAAAAAGACAATAATAAAGGATGCCAGACAGATATGACCATGAAAAAGATAGATCAACTACAGGAAGATTATGATTTCATTAATGAACAGTTCAATACTTTAAAATTGAAGGTGGATAATTTGTCTTTAGAAAGTTTTATTAACGATGACGGGAAAACTAAATATTATACCGGTTTGGAAAATTTTAAAGTGTTAAATGTGGTATTTGAATCATTAAACCCATTTTTACAAAACCACCATAACAATGTCCTTCCTACTTTCCAGCAACTTCTGCTTACTTTTATGAAGCTTCGTTTAAATTTAGATTTTAAAGATTTAGCATATAGATTTAATATAAGCCCAACAACAGCTTCTACTTATTTTCAAAATGTTATAGATGTGATGTATTTACATTTAAAAGATGCTGTATTTTGGCCAGACAGAGAGGTTTTAAAAAAAACGATACCAACTTGTTTCCAAGAATTGTTTCATAGCAAAACGACCATTATTATAGATTGCTTTGAAATATGTATAGAAAAACCTTCCAATTTATTAACAGCAGCACAATGCTAGTCAAATTACAAACACCATCACACTATTAAATTCTTAATAGGAATTATTCCTCAGGGCAGCATAGCTTATATTAGTGAAGCGTGGGGTGGAAGAGCATCTGATAAACATATTACTATAAATAGTTCATTTTTAAATCATCTTACTCCGAATGATGTAATCTTAGCTGATCGAGGATTTAAAATTAAAGACTATGTGGAGATATTTCAAGCAAAAGTATCAATTCCAGCGTTTACTAAAGGAAAAGATCAACTACATCCTATTGAAATTGAAGAAACCCGATCACTAGCAAATGGTAGAATCCATGTAGAAAGGGTTATTGGATTTATCAAAAATAAGTATCGCATTTTACAGGACCAAATACCAATTTCATTAGTATCATCAGGTGAAGATACTTTAGTTATAGATAAAATTGTGTGGGTTTGTTGTGCTTTAATCAATTTATGTCCATCAGTTGTACCATTGTAATACTTATGAAATATGAGGCCCCTATTACGTTATGTTATAAATTTATTTAAAATTATAAAAAATGTAATTTATAATATGTAACTAATACAGTACACTTGCGATAATGTGAACAGAAATAACATATTATTGCAATTGTTCACACTATCTAGGGTGCAGCTTAAAAAAAATGTAACAATAAAAACAGTTTCAATTTAAGGTAAACATATACCTCTGAACATGGGTGATTTATAGAGAATATTTTATCCAAACACGTGCTACCGATTTAAATAATAGTAATAATAATACATTAACAAAAACATATTTGAATAATAAAAATTAATACACTTGGCTTTAAAATGTAAATTATTGCTCATACATATATTGAAGTTTTCTGCCTTTCCTAGAAATAGAATGTTCTAAATCTAATTTTTTTCATCAAAATTAGTTATATTATAAATTTTTCCTAGCTACATTTTTGTTTTACAAATATTACATAGCCACAATTGATTAGGTACATCAAGAAGACCTAAACATTCCAGATGATACCACTGCACTTCACAGTCATCATTCTCGCACTGTATCATTGGTCGGCCGTTGTCAGCACTCTTACAAACACACCAAGTTTCTGTAACAGCTTTTCCTTCTGATCGTGTAAAGAAACGACCTAACAACTCTGGCACTATAGTATTTTTATGGAAGAGCATTGCGTTTACCACTTCTTGCTGCCAAAATTCGTTATCAGGACAAATTCGTTGTATGAAGGTTTCGCTTGGATACCAAATTACAAAATCACAGTATGCTGCACCTGTTAAATGCATCTGCATTTGAATTTGATAAAAATATGTGTGGTCGATTTTTAAAAACATATCGCCACCTTCTTTTATCAAACATGTTGTGGGATGGGATGCATACTCATCTAAACATGTAGATTTATTTTTAAATAAATATGGGCACTTTACCTCAAGGGTTCCGATGCCATAACAACTGCACTTTATGATACCATCAGGTGAAGCCCCAAATTGTGGTAACCCAGGGTTGATGCATAGGCCAACGGATGTCACTGCAAAGTCAGTATGTTCCCGTGATGTGATATTTATGTAAGCATCGATGGCAGTTTTCTCGTGCTTAATCCCCCACGCTACAGCTTTTGATGTGAAGGCCATTTGGGGTTGGACGGGTCGCGGATCGCCAAGGGGATCACGCACGTACCGCTGTTGTGGCTTGCGTAAACGTCCTCTAACGGCCAAGACTGTAAACGGAACAATTCGAGGTTAACTTTGTTTATAATTGTCGAATGTTATTAATTCTGGTGTAATCTCGTTTATTTCGGGGGCTGTGACTACAAATAAACGCGAGGCGAAGGTCTAACTTGCCCCAACCTAATCCGTAGTGCCGAATAGCTTCTTTCAGCAAGTGAAGTGACAGTGTATCAAATTTCCGGGGGGAACGGCGTTAACCTTCAAATTTGCTAATTAAACCAAGGAGTTATTAATTGTTAAATTAACGCACTACGGACAGGCTCATGACGTCTATGAAACAACATTCCTCTAGGTGAGTAAAGCTTTGAATTCTTACAACAAAACTGATTTTGTGGTACCTTCGCCGGTGCCGTGACCTTGACTTCGAGTTAATTTTATGTGATTAATTTCGGGATTTGAAACTTTTACTTGTGTGTAAAAGCACTCACAGGGGTTACATGAAATTAATTACCAACTTTCTGGGCGGCGAGTGAAGCTCTCTTAGGTTCTACGAATAAGTTTCGTGTCTTGGCTCAATAAGGATTTTGAGATTTTTGCCAAAATAAAGGGTGACGCCCTTTTAAGTTTTGCGAATAAGTCTCGCATTGGTTCTTGCGACTAGCGTGGAGGGCTTCGCCTGAAAGGCTTTAAAATAGGGGAAAGACAGGTCTGTACCCTAAGAGCCGTTTCTACAGGCTGAGAAAAGCTTATAACAGATCGCTTTGGTCGCTATTCACGAAGCCCTAAACGATTGTTATTATAGCAAGCACCGCGAAAGTTTTACAGAAATCACGGTTTGTTTATAACAGATCGCTTTGGTCGCTATTCACGAAGCCCTAAACGATTGTTATTATAGCAAGCACCGCGAAAGTTTTACAGAAATCGAGGTTTGTTTATAACAGATCGCTTTGGTCACTATTCACGAAGCCCTAAACGATTGTTATTATAGCAAGCACCGCGAAAGTTTTACAGAAATCGAGGTTTGTTTATAACAGATCGCTTTGGTCGCTATTCACGAAGCCCTAAGCGATTGTTATTCTAGCAGGTCTAGGAAAGTTTTCTACAGGAATTTCTAGTCGCAGGAACGAAGTGCTTCGGACTGGTTTCAGGAACTAGGCCCCAGGGGGACCTAGAGCTAGACGCTGTTCAGGGACGGTCGACGCAAGCCCATCTAACAGCGTGCGTTATCTATTTATACTATACCATACTCTTTATCTGTGCTGGAAATTTGGAAGGGATGCGCCGGACGACGTCCTGTCGATGCGGGCGCAGAACGATGCTTTTGTCGTGTTATCAATTTTCTCGCGCTTTGGCGATGTTTTCTAGGTGAATGTGACGGAATTTTAGCGGGACGAAATTTGAACGCATTCCAATGCGTAGAAATAATAATTTCGGCCGGAGCTAACGTCACACATGCCCCTTCCTACGGAGGAAACAGCCGGTGGATGGAAGTCTTCTTCATGGAGCTACCTCATACGGCTCGGAAAACACCTGGGGATCTCTGAATTATCGACACACAAGTCAGACAACATACATTCTAAAGTTATGGGAGTAACCGGCGCTTCTTCTGGCAGCGTCTACGGGGAGCTTGTGTTCTTATTGAACTTTCAACTGGGTGAATACAGAGGTTGTGGTTCCAACTTGAACTCTTTCAGGATTTCTCGGCGGGGAAAAACAAGCTCAGAAAACTAGGGCAAGAAACTGCTTCTGTGCAAGGCAAACGTTATGCAGTTTTCGGTCAACAGGCGGTTGTCGTGACATTAATTTCCACCTGGATCTTTACAGGATTCAGTTTCACTTGAAACATTCGGTAAAATTTTCAGGTTGTACTCCAGGGCGGGTTGCATACAATTCTACGGGTTCATGCTCTACGAATGGGCGTCTTCTTATAGGCACCAAGGCGAAAACGTGATCATTCTCAGGAGACATTCAACATCATGCATGCGATTAATAATACTGGCGGGTACAACGGTCATGGACAAGACTGGTAATCTTTCAGAATTATCTGGATAAGCGGAATGAAATTTCCTGGACTGCAATCAACCACGTGAAAGCAGTTTCAGGCTAGATGAGACTAAAGATTTCGCGGTATCGAATCATCTGTCTTCTCATACATTCATTCTACAGGCTCATAAAATTCTACGGGGTGCATTCTGAAACAAATGCTGCTTACGGATGCTGAGCTCGCGGTATCGACTCGCATTCATTCAGGATTTGTTCAATCGTGGGAACGTATTAAGGTTACAGGATTAACCGACTTTCTCACGATATTTGAACTTTAACTGGGAGAAATTAGTAGAGGTTGCGGGGACCAACTTACAATTTCAATTTAATTTGTGTATGTTTGCAGGTTACCTCGGTTCTGCGAAGATGGCTTCGACTTTGAAGATCTCGCACTGGACGTGATTTACCTGGAGGGTTCGCGTTCCAAAGACTTCTCGCGAGGGAGGTTGTGCTGCAGGATAGCACGATGCTCCACGTCTCTTGTAGCTGGCTGTACTTCTCAGGGTGAAGCTGTATACCAGGAGACGTCTCGGGAGGAAGTTTTTATGGAGGGAACTTACGAAATCGGGGATGATCTGGACTCCAAAACGTAGTACTGTGCTCAAAGCTGATTTCCGGACTTCAGCTGGGGCTTTTGTACCTTCTGGAATCTTTGTGACCACCTGGAGGCAACCTAGTTGCGTAGATGCCCTGGCCTTCGACGATCGGAATTTTCCAACGGCCTGGACTTCAAACAGGAGCCCTCTATGGGCTGGATTTCCTCTTTTCCATACTTGGAATCGACACCCTTCTGGTGGTTTCTAGATTTCTGGTATTGGACACGCTGGTGGCCTCGATGGGGCCGTTTTCCAACATTTCTGGAGGTAGTTACAAGCGGTTCTAGCGGCGGTAACATCTGGTTCTGGTATATGTCAGTGAACCTGGTTTGTACAATATTTAAAATAATTAATTATACTTTAAATGATAACTAATTATTTTTCAGGTAAATAAATTGCTCGAGCGCCATCATTCGGATTTGCTGGCCTGGCTGGTTGCTGGGGGCTCTAAATTATACTTGACTATATACTTGAGATTACGTTCCTGCTCGTCGGCGCCATGTAACAACCTGAATTTCTTATTGAGTTATTTAATTTTGCATGTAACATGCTGGCTTGCATTAATTATTTGCTTAATTTTTGAGCCATGAATAATTACTACTGTTAATGAACTTCTTAACCTCGGGCAGCTCATATGCCAAGATCCAATTTACTCTCTCAAGTATATAGAAAAGTACACATAACATAACAGGGATTTATTTGGGTATAACTATTTACATTGTAACATAATAATAAATAAAATATTTCCTGTATTCGGTACAACAAATATAAGATCTCTTCTCTGGCTTCTCTGGAGCACCTGGCAGGCAGACAACCCCTTTTACTTCGCGGGTTGGACGGGTCGCGGATCGCCAAGGGGATCACGCACGTACCGCTGTTGTGGCTTGCGTAAACGTCCTCTAACGGCCAAGACTGTAAACGGAACAATTCGAGGTTAACTTTGTTTATAATTGTCGAATGTTATTAATTCTGGTGTAATCTCGTTTATTTCGGGGGCTGTGACTACAAATAAACGCGAGGCGAAGGTCTAACTTGCCCCAACCTAATCCGTAGTGCCGAATAGCTTCTTTCAGCAAGTGAAGTGACAGTGTATCAAATTTCCGGGGGGAACGGCGTTAACCTTCAAATTTGCTAATTAAACCAAGGAGTTATTAATTGTTAAATTAACGCACTACGGACAGGCTCATGACGTCTATGAAACAACATTCCTCTAGGTGAGTAAAGCTTTGCATTCTTACAACAAAACTGATTTTGTGGTACCTTCGCCGATGCCGTGACCTTGACTTCGAGTTAATTTTATGTGATTAATTTCGGGATTTGAAACTTTTACTTGTGTGTAAAAGCACTCACAGGGGTTACATGAAATTAATTACCAACTTTCTGGGCGGCGAGTGAAGCTCTCTTAGGTTCTACGAATAAGTTTCGTGTCTTGGCTCAATAAGGATTTTGAGATTTTTGCCAAAATAAAGGGTGACGCCCTTTTAAGTTTTGCGAATAAGTCTCGCATTGGTTCTTGCGACTAGCGTGGAGGGCTTCGCCTGAAAGGCTTTAAAATAGGGGAAAGACAGGTCTGTACCCTAAGAGCCGTTTCTACAGGCTGAGAAAAGCTTATAACAGATCGCTTTGGTCGCTATTCACGAAGCCCTAAACGATTGTTATTATAGCAAGCACCGCGAAAGTTTTACAGAAATCACGGTTTGTTTATAACAGATCGCTTTGGTCACTATTCACGAAGCCCTAAACGATTGTTATTATAGCAAGCACCGCGAAAGTTTTACAGAAATCGAGGTTTGTTTATAACAGATCGCTTTGGTCGCTATTCACGAAGCCCTAAGCGATTGTTATTCTAGCAGGTCTAGGAAAGTTTTCTACAGGAATTTCTAGTCGCAGGAACGAAGTGCTTCGGACTGGTTTCAGGAACTAGGCCCCAGGGGGACCTAGAGCTAGACGCTGTTCAGGGACGGTCGACGCAAGCCCATCTAACAGCGTGCGTTATCAATTTATACTATACCATACTCTTTATCAGTGCTGGAAATTTGGAAGGGATGCGCCGGACGACGTCCTGTCGATGCGGGCGCAGAACGATGCTTTTGTCGTGTTATCAATTTTCTCGCGCTTTGCCGATGTTTTCTAGGTGAATGTGACGGAATTTTAGCGGGACGAAATTTGAACGCATTCCAATGCGTAGAAATAATAATTTCGGCCGGAGCTAACGTCACAATTATATCTGTAAATTTTAAAATTTATAATAATCTTGCTATTACTGTCATTTGTTTACATCATATAATGAGTGTTGTGTGAACAATTTTTTTATGTAGAAAAAGATAACGTGTGATTATGCAAAAAAAATCAATTTCTTCTTCAAATCTAATAGCTGATTGTATCACATAAGCGTAGTATACGATGCATTTAAAATTTCACAGAAAAGTTGATAAAAATCCCCTATAGACTAGGTGTTACATACTGACTTTTAACGAGAAATGTTGAACAAGCAGCATTAAAACGTTCATGGCTGCGACACTCCACACTGGTCTCTCAGACGTACAGGCCAAATACAGTGTTAAGACCGCCAGGCCGTCTACTTTTCAATGCCGTGTAGTTTACAGCTCTATGAGAGACCAACGTGGAGCTACGCAGCCGATAATGAGCACCTAACATGAGAGACAACGTAAGTCTCACGCGGCCAGATGTAACAAAATAAATGAGAGACCATGTTGGTCTCTTATGGCACACAACGTGTTAAGTACGGTGAGAAGAATTTACAGGATGACCCCAGCAAAAATAAGATGCTCTTTTGGCGCGGTACAATTTTACGAAGACTGGCATAACTGTCATGATGGGTGCTATTACCCCCATAGGTCGTTTACAAGGCCGAGAAGCTGTGGCAGCAATGGGTAGAATTAAGACCAAAAGGAGAACCATGTTGCAAGGAGAGATGATGCAGTTCCGGATCGCGTTATAACAGGACACATCATAGATGGATGGATGCACCTACATTTACAGAATTATTTGAATCATGCTCTTTGCCGCATGAAAAAAGGTTAGCAGGACGTAAAGTGTTGCTGGGGGACAATCTTTCGTCGCATTTTACTGACACTGTTATAACGCAATGTCAAGAAAATGACATTGCTTTCGTGTGCCTACCCAAGAATTCAACCCACCTAACGCAATCTTTAGTGGAGGGTTACACTGGATGCGTAGCCGTACGATTTTTCAAACGTGCGTACACGTGCATGTACGCACCTAAAATCAAACTCAGCAACTGCTTACATTAGAAGCGACGTACACTTGCATACACGTGCGTTGCTGCATGTCTGAAGATACAAAACAAACTTGTTTGTTTTTTCGTGCGTTTAGTACAGCATCTGATAAGTGTGTGTTCATTATAATAGCTGGGCATGGATACAAAAAAATTAACTGTTTATGGAAACACGAAAACCATTGTGGGACCAGAAATACCACAACCGCAGCATCATAAAAAAACTATGGGAAGAGGCCGGGAAGGAAATAAATGAAACAAGTAAGTACAAACTATTTATTTACTGAAACGGTACAGATCCTTCAGGGCTATTGAAATATTTTTTTGTATTTTTCTCGTATATCTATTTCTAAAAAAATCTTCTGAAATTGATATGTGAGTATCACTTGTAGGAAAAGGCTAAATTCCTCCTATATGGCTGTACAAATTTGGTATATAATTTTACGGATAGTTGAATGAGACATTCGGAATCAAAATGCAAGATACCGAAATGCTAACCCTGTTGACAGACACCTGAATGGTTGTGGGGCTGAATTATCAATACGGTTTTACATAAAATTTGCAGGTGTAACGGCAAAGGCGAAATGCAGAAACCATTATCGTAGAGAATTGGCTAAAATACTCAAGCATCATTCTCGAAATAGAGGAGGTGTCATTAAAAAAAGTAAATGGCACTACTTTGAAAATATGGCATTTTGAAAAAATACTATGATTGGTAGACCTTCAACAGGCAATATAGCTTCAGTAGAAACGAACTCCTAACCGCAAAAGTACATTTGCAAATAAAAAACCCAAAAAAGATAACATCTATGAGAAAATGATGGCCATAGAAGAAAAAAACTAGAGATATACAATGCCAACTCACAACTAAGAGGAGATAGTGATTATCACTTTTAATGAGTTTACTTCCATCGATGAAAAGCCTGTCTCCATTTAAAGCGCGTTTTCAGGGGTCGATTGGAGTCGAACGGCTTTGGTTGTTCAACTAGGTCGAACATGAAGAAAGGTTTACACCAGGAAATTGCATTGAAGCGCTAGTAAAAAATTAAAATCATCAAATTAGCTTCTGAAAGAGTTATGGTTCTAGAAGATCCAGAGATCTATGGAAATCATCTGAGAATATTCGATTTCTAAGAATTTATTCATATCAGCATCTGTTCATTTCTATGCCATGTTAAATGATTTTTTCCGTTATTGAAAATCTGTTAAATGAAAGAAATCAACACGTGTATTTCATCACATAGCACTACGTGGCATCTACGTGGAGTAGTTGATTCTTGCCGCTACAACTTGTAAGCAACTTGATCCAAGTTGTTTACACGTTCAATTACAGTTATTCGACGTACTTGGGGCAAAAGTCGTTCGACAAAAGTAGAGTGTGTTTCTACTTTGATTAAATCTAAAACTCCGCCCAACGACCAAGTCGAATATTGGTTTACACATTCAAGTTGAGTTCGATTTGCTTTGGATTCAATGATGGTTCGACTACAACCGACCAGTGAAAACGCGCCTTTTAAGGAACATAAATATGCGATTAAACATTCAGCAACTCTTTATAACTGAAGAGGAATTGAAACTATAATCCAGTCAGTCCAGGATTAATTATGTTCTAACTCCAGAGCCATCACCGTTTCCATCAACTTCGGTTTCGTTCATGATCATCATAACGTTCAACAATATTTTCATAACTTTCAGTAAGTTTATAAAGTTATTTTTTATCATTTGTACCCTTATATGTAATTACCTAATAAAATATAAAAATCTGTTACGGCCAATTTTTCTCTTGGGTCAATACATTTACGGAATTTAGAATATTTTGCATTCTTTTTGTAATTTCTTCTAAAATGTAGTTAGTAGTGTACCTAGGGGTGTTCTGCCTCAAAATGTGTCACCGCGCAGGTGTCTGCGCAGGTTTCTGCGCAGGTCTGCGCGGGGTTTTTGCGCAGGTTTGCCAAGGTCGTTAGTCTAGCCGGGGTCAGGGTCGCGGGCCTAGCCGGGGTCAGGGTCGCGAGCCTAGCCGGGGTCAAGGTCACGGGCCTAGCCAGGACCAAGTTCATTGACTTCACCTAGGTCACGTGCTCCCACGATGAATTTTTGGGGTTAAAAGTCTAATTTTTAAAAGATTCCCACGATGAATTTTGAGGCTAAATGTCTAAATTTATTTCTAAGCTTATCAAAATTTTCCCAGGCTCAACAGGATGTGAGTCATCGTCTGGGAAAGCAAAACTTGTTGCGACTTGCAGATGCAGGATGTCTACCAATTGAACAATGGCGTCCATTGTTTGAGAAATCTGCACAATTGCAAAACATAATTGGACAATGAAGTCTTTGTTGTCTGGGGGAATTTTTGCTGACCTCCATTATCATATAAACCGGATGTTATTGTCTGGAGCTTCATATAGGTAAGAAAAGGGGCAGCGCTGCTATTCGACTACCCTGTTTCAACTACCATCTCAAGGTCACCCATATAGTCTTGTAGGCTACACCAGCAGGTAAGGAGACTGTTAGACAGGCGGACAGGTAAACAGACAGTTGGAATGCAACACAACAGGTTTATATAGCACCAGTCAGAATGCTAATGTGCCGAGTGTTTGAGAATTTTTGCACCGGATGTGAGTCATTGTCTCAGAATGCGCGCGGTTGCTAAAATAAATGTATGGTGTCTTTGTTTGAAAAATGTACACCGGATGCGGTTCAGACTTGTTTAACCTGATGTGGGCGTCTGGCGGATGTTATTGTCTGAGAATTTGCCGAATGCTGCAAAAATAAAGGTATACAGTTGTTTAAGAAAATGCTCGGTTGCTAAAAACTGTTCCTCGAATGCAGTTAACTTGTTTTGTAATGCACTGAATATTGATATGAAGAATTTTTTAAAATCTTTAAGTTGTTAGGTTGACTGTGTCAGGTTTCCACGAAAAACTAAAGCTCCTACAGGCCATATTCTTGGGATCAAGTATTGAATTTACATTTTGCTCGTTGATTGTGACTTTAAATGAAGTATAACTATTTGGGTATCAATTTAGCAATTTTTCACATTCCACCACATATAGGTAAGAAAGGGGGGCAGAGCTGCTATTCAACTAACCTGTTTCAACTACCATCTCAAGGTCACCCATACAGTCTTGCAGGCTACACTAGCAGGTAAGGAGACTGTTAGACAGGCGGACAGGTAAACAGACAGTTGGACTGGTAGACAGACAGACAGACAGATAATTATACAGGTAGACAAGTAGACAGGTAAACAGGTGGACAGGTAGACTGTAACACCCAACCCTTCCTTATAAGGGCATGAATATTAATTTACCCCGGGTAAGCTCAAAATCGTAGAGGGTTCGAATTCTCCTCTCAGACGTATCATAAATACGCAAAATACACCAGCCGAATTTCCTGTATAACCATTTATTTTGTTTAGCTATGTTACAAAATGAAATGTTCATGTAACAATGAAAAAATGATGTATAATGAAAAAAATAAGCATTCGTGTAATAAAACGGCGTTGTTTGATCCTGCGGATGCTGCAACCAGCTTTGCAGCCGTGCTAGGGGTGCCTGTCGACGTCGAAGATGTTCCGCTTCGGGAGCGTCGTGGATGGTCGGCGTTCTCGTTCGGAGTCGAGCTGCGCGCTTATGGCGACGCCGTGCAGTCTGTCAAGTTTTCCGATTTACGGGTTCTGGTTTCTGTAAACAATTAACAAATTAAAACTGTTAACGCGAGTGCTCACCCTATTTGGGTAACTACAGTTTGCTGTGAAAACACTCCGAGATATCCGCCGCACGGCGGGGCTTCGCTCGAAAATCGATTTATCAAATCGACGTGATTTTCGAGGTCGCTAACCTCCCAAAACTCCAGGTGTGTTCGTCGGAGATGCTAGCATCGGCTCACGAGCCCAGCTTGTGGGGTTCCTGGATGCGCTGTCTGCTACAAATATTAATAGTTACTACAGGTAAAGTTATTTAGATAGCTGGTAGCTTCTAATTCTGCTTGAATAGCGGGGTGCCAAATTTGAAATGCAAGGGGAGCTGGGATTTAAATATTTCGTTATTTATTGCTGGTTTGCAAACGGATTTCGGTACAGGTTTTTCACAGGGAAATTAGCTGGCGTTTCAGACGTCCTTTCGGGACCACTGCATTAAACTCAACTTCAGGTTTTCCACAGGGAAATTAGCTGGCGTTTCAGGCGTCCTTTCGGGACCACTGAATTGAACTCAACTTCAGGTTTTTCACAGGGAAATTAGCTGGCGTTTCAAACGTCCTTTCGGAACCACTGAATTAAACTAGCTGTTCAGGTTTCCCACAGGGAAATTAGTTGGCGTTTCAAACGTCCTTTTGGGACCACTGAATTATTAAACTCAACTGTTCAGGATTTCCACAGGGAAATTAGTTGGCGTTTCAGACGTCCTTTTGGGACCACTCAATTGAACCCAACCTCGGAACGGTTCCTCAGGTGCTGGTAGAGTCAGCGGAGGAACTCTCTGGAAGGACGACCTGTTGGAAGGAAAATCTCTCTAAAAATCTCTCTCGAAATGAACCTTGCAAGCCCTTTTATATGCCTTGTAAAGCTATTAAGTGGGAGAGGCGACGCGCGTCGTACCTTTGTCTCGCGCTGTTATCACGGTCGGACCTTTGGCCTACGCTGTCTTATCTTCCTGGAACACGCCGCGGCTCTTGATAACGCTAGAGGTCGGCGACGTTTAAATTTGCATATATTATTTAATATTCGTTAAATTCAATTCAAACGGAAGCTAGCGTTACAAGACAGGTAGAGATGGTAGTTGAAACAGGGTAGTCGAATAGCAGCGCTGCCCCCCTTTCTTACCAATATGATGTTTGGAACACATCTGCTTAAGAATGATATAATTTCCTGTGGGAAAAAGTTTACGTATACAGTTCCCGCAGGTTGTGTAAGGTGGGGGGATATTATATAAGAATATTTATCACAATGTTGGAAATATTGGTCTACCATCATGTCACCCAGACAAAGCTTCATATATGACGATTTAGTGCACCGGCCTAATCTTGAACCGTGGGCCGGCAATCCCTGGGATGAAGAGGAGACAGAGGACGAAGACATCGTGTGGAGCGACATGGAGTTTGGGGAGTCTCCACCATCTTCACCATCATCATTATTATCATGGGGCCAGATGTCGCCATCATTTTTTGATCTTCAGATGTCTCCTCTGCCTTCACCGCTACCAATGTGGCAATATCCACATGGCGAGCCTCACTCTGGAGGGCAACTATCTGCACCATAAGTAGCATCTCCTCCACCTGCAACCTACCCCCATAATCAGCCGCATCCTTGGGGACAGATAGTGCCACCACCTCTCAGCACCGCTATCTGCACCATCAGCGGCGTCTCCTCCACCTTCGTCACCACCACCAATGAATGTCTGCACCATAAGGGGCATCTCCTCCACCTTCGTCACCACCACCAATGTGGCACTGTCCTCAAGGACAGCCGCACCCTCGGGGCAGATAGTGCCATCACCACACCCCTCAACACAAAATTTAGAGGGGTGTACGTGGGACAGTACCCCCTCACCGCCTACGCAGTTGAGGTATGCTGCACTGACTTCGAGCCACCCCCCTGAGCAGCCGCCCTTGAAACATTTCCAAGCTCAATATCATTTTGTTCTACCAGAACCGGTGCTACCCCTACATTTAACCCCGGTTCTAGTAGAAATAAAACTATGGGATAAACTTATACATATAATTTTTTAATGTATAAAATAAAACTGTTATTTTAATGAGTGTTTTATTTAATTAATATAAGTAGGAAAATCAATATAATCTTGAGGGTCGAAACAAGTATCACTTCACCATTCAACTGTTTAAGCGATGTAATGAAATATCTAAATACTCATTCTATAAACATGATATGAACATAATCGTCATGACCTTGACCCCGGCTAGGCCCGCGATCTTGACCCCGGCTACACCAACGACTTGACAAACCTGCGCAAAAACCTACGCATAAAAACCTGCGCAGTGACACATTCTGAGGCAGAACCCGCCTAACTACACTACTGTAGTTAAATGTTGACGGCGATATTCTGACGTATTCAAAAAACCTTTTTCGACGACTGACATCGAAAGTAGATGTTTCTCACTGTCATTTGACCACAGAAAGTTGACATTCGCCGCTGGGCGTGCGTTTTTATCACTTTGCCGCTCGCCGAGCGTTTTGGGTTTCCGCGTGAACAAAATGTGCGAATGTTTCCTTGACAATGCCCGTCATTTGTCGAAATAATCGCGTCACATGTCGAATAGACTGCGCGAGCAATGTTAGCTGGATTGTCAATTAATATTTGCAATAAAATGAAATATATTTTCCATTAATAATATGCTCAGTCGTCGAAAAAATAGTATGTATATTTCGAGCTAAAGGTGCGCTTGCCGCTTTTGCATGATTGCTGGTTTCGGCTTTGCCGCAACCAGCAATATTCATGCGCAAGCGGCAAGAATGCACTTTCAGCTCTTAACATACAATATACTATTGTGGTTGTTCAATTAACTCACTATACGATTTTACGCATTCACTTTCGCTCTCTCTACGGTCAAATAAATCATTCATCTAAAAATTCCACCTTTTATCCAGTACCATATATTTCAGGTAATTATTGTCGAGGAAATGCTGATCTTCTAACTGCTAGTCCGTTTTGAAAACAAATGAATACGCCTTCAGTGTAACCACTTCGTCGTACGACAAATTTTCGTACATGTACGCACGACTGAAAAATCGTACGACTACGCATCCAGTGTAACCTTACCCTTAGACGTGGGATTTTTCCGCCCATTTAAAATTGCCTGGATGAAGGTATTGACGAATTGGAACGCGACACATAACAGCAAAATTCAATAGATAAGTAAGAACGATTTTCCTCAACTGCTTGCTCCCACTCTCATCGAAATGGAAAAGAAATCTAATAATGCCATTAAGAATGATCTCATCAGCTCATTTCAAACAATGGGAATCGTACCAATGGATCTTGAGCGAGTTTTACGCAAAATTTAGCGGCCAACGTTGCGTTTTCGCAACAGTTTAAATTTGAATTTTTTGCGGCATATTCATCCAACTAAATAAAATATTTTTTATGTTGTATGTCTTTTAGAGGTTTACAGTACATTATAATATTTAAAACGCATATAAATATAATCTTAAATTATGTTTATGATATTTTGAATTTGGTATGAAATTAAGATCTTTTTAGTGTGTGACAATTTTTTCAAATTTCTATTATTTATATGATGTATTCCGACCAAACTGGTTTGAATACTGAATAATAAATGGTCTTGGTAGGCATACCTGCTAAGCAACCGTTCTCAAATTTCAAGTGCATCGAACAGTGCAAGTATAAACTTGTCTGTTGCGTTTCCGCAACGTTGGCCGGTAGCGCTATCCTGCCCAGTAGATACTGACCGGCAGCTGCAACCCACATATGAACTGTTTTGTGCTGCTGAGATTGTTTATTTTGAAAGGAAGGAACGTTAGTTTAGTGTATACGTTATTTTTATATAATAAAGACAATATTTTGCACAAGTTCAACAAATAATAGAGGTATTTAGATAATTTTATTGAGGTTATATCTTACTAAAATGCACAATTTTAACAGATGTCGTATGAACTCAAGAGACCTCTTACGAATGCAGAATTACTTGCAATTATAGAGGAGGACTCTGATATCGAAGACAGTGATGTAATTGATGCTGTGTATATTCCGCCCCAGACTGACGAAGTCACAGACGAGGAATATTTGGATGATAATTTAACGGATCCTGTCAATGACCATTCTAAAGATATAGCAGGTACCGTCAAATGGGGTAAAACGGATCATACAGGGTAAAGCGGCTCACTAGTACACTATTTTACTAATAATTGTGCATCCCCAAAGTCACGCCACTGAATCGTGCCCGCGCATGTGACCACTAATCAGCTGATCTCTGTTGGTATTTTGTTGCCGGTTGTGATATTATAACCTAGTTCAATCGTTCCAGATTAATTAATAAAAATTTGTGTCGGATTTTGCGTTTTCCACAAGTGGTGTAAACAAACTGTTGTACAAAGTGAGTAGAAATAGCTGTGAATCTGTTGAAATACATGTTTGTGTAATAAACTTTCCGCAAAATAGTCATAACCTTAGTTTTGGTACAGACCGGAAATTTATGTACTTACAGATTTTTTTATGAAAAATTGTATGTTAATGGGGTAAAGCGGATCAGGGTTTATTTAAATCCAGAATTTATCTTTCAGACGTAAGGATGCCTCGAAATTATCGGAAGAAGATTGGACCGCGCGGGAATCGGAATTACGTTATGGAATATCTCAAAAGGGCAGTGGCGGCGGTACGTCGGGGAACTTTTAGCTTGAGAAAAGCATCCGAACAGTTTGCAGTTCCTTATACAACATTGAATCGATGGGTGAATGACAAAAACAATGAACTTTTGGCATATGGTAGGCCGCCAGCGCTTAACACTTTGGAGGAGGAGAAATTGGTTGAAATTCTTTTGATTTGAGCCAAATGGGGATTTCCGATGAAAAGTTATGATGTGAGGTATATGGTGCAGCAATATTTAAATCGCAGTGGAAAGAGGGAGGCAAGGTTCCATGAAAATTTACCTGGTTTAGACTGGTTCAAAACTTTCATGCTGAGGCATCCAAATTTAACAATAAAATTAGCTGAAAATACGAAACGAGTTCGAGCAGCTGTATCTTATGAAATTGTAGAATCATATTTCAGTGAATTGAAAGACTCTTTGAAAGATGTATTGCCGTCGAACATAATCAACTATGATGAGACGAACTTCTCTGATAATCCGGGTTCTGTGAAAGTTATAGTCAAGCGTGGGGTAAAACATGCCCATAGAATAATAGACACTTCCAAATCTAGCACCAGTGTTATGTTTGCCATATCAGGAGATGGAAAGTTGCTACCACCCTATGTGGTGTATAAAGCTAAACATTTATATCCTGGGTGGACAGAAGGCGGGTTTCCAGGTTCAAGATATAACCGTACCTCGAGTGGATGGTTCGATTCCTGCACATTTGAAGATTGGTTTTCAACAATTGTTTTACCTTTCATGCGCAATCTAGATGGTCCCAAAGTCATTATTGGTGACAATTTATGTAGTCATTTGACGATCAGCGTTATTGAACAATGCGAAAATAATAACATTAGATTTGTTCTCTTGCCACCAAATTCTACACACCTCCTTCAACCTTTAGATGTCGCATACTTCCGTCCATTCAAAGGCGCATGGCGCGATGTCTTAGAAATATGGAAGTTGAAAAATCGAGGAGTGTTGCCGAAAACAGTGTTTCCAAGATTATTGAATGAAACAATTGGAGTAAAAACAACGGCCAATGTTGAGGCAGGATTCAAGGCTTGTGGCATCGTTCCATTTAATCCAGATGCGGTTTTAAGAAAAATTGTTAGCATAAGACCACAGGAAGAACAACAAGATGTTGAAAGAGCAATGGAAACAACGTGGTCCGATACTATTGTGACACATCTCAATCAGATGCGATCTGGAGGTGAGCAGACTCCAAAAAGAGGGAAAAAAGTTAATGTTTCAGCAGGAAAGAGCATTGGAGCAGCTGATCTTCTACCAACATTAATTGAACCAGAGCCAGACGAACTCGAGTTTGACAACCACTTGGAACAAGATATAGAAACAAGCGACGACGAAGGGTTGAACGAAATATCTGAAGAAAATATTTATGAAGGAGAGGAAGATAATATGATAGAAAAAAAAATTCACCTTCAACGTCAAAAGAAGATGACCCCCAAGATATTGCCAGAACTATAAGCGTAGGGGATTTTGTCATCATCAAATTTGAAACAAATAAGAGAGACAGGATGTATATTGGCAAAATAGAATCCGAAGATGGAAATGAATACACAGTTAATGTGTTGAGAAAAAAAGAAAGGACAAAACAAATAGTTTTTGTTTACCCAGATGTCAAAGATGTTGCAATCATAAAAAAGTGTCAAATAATTGAGAAAGTGGTAGGACATGCTGGGAGGAGGGGAGAATTCATATTTAGACATGTTTGTGATTCAATTTTAGAGTAGTCCGAAGTTCTGTGCGAAAAGTCCAAGGAATTTATAAATGATTATGTTTTTATTTTATTTTGGATTTCAAGGAATTTTTTGTAATATTATTTTGCCAAAATGTACATATATAATTCATTTATTTACACACTTTAATACATTTGTATAAGAGAATACTATTTTATTTTCATTAAAATGTTTGTGAAACACCGATTCTACATTTATTTCACCTTGTTTTGCCTCTCTCTCCTTCAGTATTCACGGAAACAATTTAAAAAAATTTTTTTAGGTGATCCGCTTTACCCGCAATACGTTCAAAGTGGTTTTAAAACCAAATAATATAGGTGATCCGCTTTACCCCAAACGATGGGGTAAAGCGGATCACCTTTAAAAAAAATATACGAGGTGACACATGCGTTACAGAAAAAAACTAATAAGTGGATCAGATAGCAGAAAAATGCACAAATAATATATATTTTCTGCAAAATTTAACTACGTACCTTACAATGCAAAATCGTAAAAAAACCTGAAATTTTGATCCGCTTTACCCCGTTTGACGGTACGTTTGAAATGCATCTACACGGATCTAATTCAAACTGCAATGAAGAAGGGGTTACCAACAAAAGCAGCGAAAATAACAAAAAAAAACTTTTTCTAAAAAGGCAAAGTCCAAGAAAAAATCACAACCAGAACCTAATTGGATCAAGAGTGAACCTACCTATACTAATTTACCAAAAACTGATGATACTAATCCAACAGAAAACATAGAAAATAATTTAGGTGGATTGTCGCCTCTAGAAGTTTTCTATAAGTTTTTTGATAATGAAGTAATTTCCCAAATTGCACAGTTTTCAATCAAATATGCTTGTGATAACAACCGACATGAATTTAGAATTACAACAGAGCAGTTGAAGCAGTTTATTGGAATTCTTATATTTTCTGGGTATCATACTTTGCCCCAGCAAAGTATGTATTGGTCTAAAGATTCAGACAAAGGCATAGATTTAGTAAGAAACGCGATGTCCAGAAACCAATTCCGTGCGATAAAGCAAAACATACATTTCGCAGATAATAAAAATTTGGATAAAAGCGACAAATTCGTTAAGCTTCGCCCACTTATAGATGCGCTAAACAAAAAGTTCCTACAATTCGGTATTTTTTCTAATTATTTGTCAATTGACGAAGAAATGGTGCCGTACTTCGGTAGACATTCTGCTAAGATGTTTATCAAGGGCAAACCTGTACGCTTCGGCTTCAAGTTGTGGTGCTTGTGCTCATCTACTGGATATTTATATCAGTTTCAACCGTATGGTGGTGCTAGCAAGAATTTGGCAACTGAAGACCTAGGTTTAGGAGCTAACGTCGTTTTGAAACTGCTTTCTCACGTCGACAATCCATCGCAGCATGAAGTGTATTTTGACAACTTCTTTTCGTCATATAATTTACTCGCCTTACTTGGAGAAAAAGGATATTTTGGAATGGGAACAGTACGTGATAATAGAATTGCAAAATGCCCTGTGAAGTCACAAAAGATAATAGGAAAAATGGAGCGCGGCACGTACGATAATATGTTTGACAGCAAATCTAAAATCAATGTAATACGTTGGAATGGCAATTCAGTTGTCGCAATAATAACAAACTTTGGAACAACGGAACCACTAAAAAATGCCAAACGTTACAGCAGGAAAGAAAAAAGAGAAACTGTTATATCACAACCTAATGCTATTGCCAAATACAATACCCACATGGGAGGAGTCGACCTACACGACAACGGCATAGCAAATTATAGAATAAAAATTAGAGGAAAAAAGTGGTGGTGGCCTCTATTTATAAATATGATTGATAGTGCAATAGTAAATTCGTGGAAAATTTACAACATTGCCAATGAAGTTAAAATGTCGCAACTTGATTTCGTTCCTATCTTGTTCTATCCTTGCTGAAATCCAATGGCCAACACAATATAAATTTAGGAAGAACATCAAATGCAAATTTGCCCAACGAAGTGCAATTCGATAACCAAGGTCACATGATAGTAAAACACACAGAAAGTGCAAGAAGACGTTGTCGAGAATGCAGAAGCACAAAAGTCTATACATGTGTCAAATGTAAGGTTCACTTGCACACAAAATGTTTTCAGGAATTTCATTCCAAGTAAATATATTCATAATGTATTACTACCCATCAGGCCAACGTTGCGAAAACGCAACACCTTTTTTTTCATATATAGCTAATATATTTTTTGCATTTGAATACTGTTTTGTACTGTCTGACATCGTATAAAATAAATACCATAACGAAAACTTTTACTTTTTTTTAAATTTAAGGCTTGGCCACTAATGGGTTAATGATGGAGATACTGTTGCCGATGTCAACGATACCCTTTTAAACTATTTACAACAACGATTCTCAGCAGTACCAACAAGATATGTAAAACGCAAGATGCTTACGGTGGAGCCTGGAAAAAGTGTTACAGCAAACAATGATAGTTTTGGCGATTCAGATGTCCGTAAACCAGTAACTAACGACAATTCAGATGATGAACCTTTTGAAGACGTTCAAGAGGCTGTGCGACAAGAAACTGTATACTCTGAACGACAATTGGAAAATACCGAAGTTGGAAAATTTATACTAGTAAAGGTCCTGGGAGGATCTAGAAAGAAAACGATTTACCGCTACACGGCCCTAGTCCAGGGTGTAAATTCTGACGAAGGATAACAAAAGATTGAACTCTTAGCCCTCTTTCACACGGACGGCTGTTTCGCCGGCCGGAAAAACTGCCGGCGACAACTAAATAAATTATTTCATATGGAACCTCTCACAAGGGACGGTCACGGCAGTTCAGTTTTAAAGTCGCCAGTGGTGACACCCGGCTGCCGGGCGGTTGTTTAGCCGGGTGTTTTCAAATTGCATAGGAGTAAATGCAGGTGTACACACGAATGGCAAATTCGCAGTCGCCGGCGCAGGAAGTTTACAGAGACGGCCTGAAGAGAATCAATTACAACCGCATTTCAGTTGCTTTTGAGTCTTGCACAAAACACATTGCGTTCCACATATATTTAAACTAATCGTGGAAAATCTGGACATTGAGCAGCTTATTAGTGCGATCGAGGAAAGAATTGTGATTTGGGAAAAGACGTCTGATGATTAGGAAGACAGAATTAAATCTAAAAACGCTTGGGAAGAGGTGTTCGGATTCATTATAGAAAACTATAATGAATTATCTGATGGAGAAAGAAAAGATAAGGGTAGTAGTAGTAGTAGTAGTTGTAGGGAGACCGAAGTCTAGCAAGTAGGCCACCATAGGCCCTTTTTGCCAACCCCATGCCATCCCCTCAACCGCCTTCATTATTGTCCTCTTCGATGGGCTCTTCTCCCTGCTTAAACCTTCCTGATTTTCTAATGAAGATCAGAATTTCGGCCCAGGATAGGGAGTTCAACTCTTCCATTCGAAGCGTAGGTGCTCCAAAGGTTCTATACCTCAGTCGCTGGTACGCTTCGCATTCTCCCAAGTAGTGAAAGGACGTTTCCTCGTCCCTCCCACATCTTGGGCAGATGGGATCTTCCGCTACTCCTATCAGTGTTAGGTGTCTCTTTAGTTTACAGTGTCCTGTCAAGATCCCTATCAAAAGATTTGTGGTTCTTCGGCTCCTTCCCATTAGCCAGACCGATTTCTTTGAATCAAATCCCGCTATGTGGTACTTTGCATCCTTTCCACTTTTCCTCGCTGGTCTTGTAGGCTCACCCGGTTAGGGCTGCTGAGACCTGCTGCCTTGTTATACCCAAAAAAGGTTCCGGTCCAAAACAAGTTTTCCCGGCTCCGAGTTTGGCTAGTTCGTCCGCCTTCTCGTTGCCTTGGACCCCCGTGTGTCCCGGAACCCAGATGAGCTCGACGTCCTTTTCCCTTGCCAATTCGGCTAAAGCATCTCCACATTCCTGGACAAGAGCTGATCTTGTCCTGGCCGAGAAGATTGCTTCTAGTGCGGCTTGGCTATCGGAGCAAATATAAATGTTTTGCTCTGGGGATATCCTGACCTCGTTCCTTGTTGCCACCGATAGGATGGCATAAACTTCTGCTTGGAATACCGTGGTGAATCTTCCTAAAGCATAGCTTTCTTGCACCCCCCGGCCTTCCATATAAATTCCTGCTCCAGAGGATTGCCTTTCCGCCACTCGAGAACCATCCGTGTAGCATATCAAGGCATTCGACTGGAGCTTAACCCTTTTTTGCTCCCACTGTTCCCTTGTTGGGATAGTGAGAGAGAAACCTTTTTCTAACCTTAGCCGGTCCTCTGCTTCGGTTACCCTGTAGGCTCTAGCAGCCATGTCGGCGATCCTAGCATGGCCCGTGCGAACTCCCTGGTCATTCCATAGCCCCGTATCCCGCATTCTGAGGTGGGTAGCCATGGCCTCTCTCTTTATCCAAGTGTCGAGGCCCGGGAGTCCCAAATATTACCTCCAGTGCGGCTGTTGGGGTTGTCCTCATTGCCCCTGTAATTCCGAGACAGGCTAGTCGTTGGACCTTTGCCAATCTTACGGAAATACTGGGGCGCTCTACACTAGGCCACCAGACCACTGAGCCGTACTGAACTCTTGGCCTTACTACCAATGTGTAGAGCCAGTGCAGAAACTTGGGGTTTATCCCCCAGTTCCTGCCTATAACTCTGCGCAACTGCCAAAAGGTCGTTGTCGACTTCTTCACCGCCCTGTCGACATGCGACCTCCAACTTAATTTGCTGGCGAGGATTACCCCCAGGTACTTGACCTCTTGCACTAATGCAAGTGGTCTTCCGTACATAATGGGTATCCTCAGACCCTGAAGTTTTCGTCTTATTGTGAAGAGAATGATCTGTCTTTAGTGGGTTTACCAACAGACCTTTCTCTTCACACCATCTTTCAATAATCCTGCAAGCTACCTGCATTCTATCGCAAACGACGTTTAGGAACCTGCCAGTAACAAGTACCAGTCCATCGTCTGCGTATGCTTGTGCATAGAAGCCCTCTTCCGTTAAGCATCCCAGTAGACCATCTATTATAAGACACCACAGGTGAGGTGAGAGGCAACTGCCTTGCGGGCAACCTCCCGTCACCCTGGCCCTCACTGAACAGTCCCCTAGGTTTGCCGTCACGGTTCTTTGCTCCAGTACTGTTCTCACCCTACTGGCCAGAACGGGAGGGGTTTCCCTGTCCTGTAAGGCTTGACATATTGTAGCCGTTCTTGCCTTGTCAAATGCGCCTTCAATGTCAAAAAGTACTGCAAGGGCCACTTCCTTATAGTGTAGTGCCCTTTCGACCTTGTGCACGACAGCGTGGAGTGCAGTTTTTCGGTCGATCTTCCACGTCTGTATGCCTGATTCCTGTGGAATGGGTGTGTTCTTATTACCCTTTCCGTTAGATGCCTATCAATAATCCTTTCCAAGGTCTTTAAAAGAAAGGATGTAAGACTAATGGGCCTAAATGATTTGGCAGTTGTGTAGTCCTCCCTTCCCGTCTTGGGAATAAAGACCACTCTGGCTGCCTTCTACTGTTCTGGGACCCATCCCATTGCTACGCTGGCCCGATATACCCTTACTATATGTGGAAGAAGGATATCCAGGCCTTTCTGAAGCAATGCTGTGAAGATCCCATCTGGCCCCGGCGACTTAAAGGGATCAAACTCCTGTACTGCCCACGTGACTGCACCTTCCGTTATAATTCCCTCAGCGAACTGCCAGTTCTCTATAGGAACTGGTTGCTGTTCCGATATGGGTGCTAATTATTGGATGGCGCCGTCTCCTGGAAAGTGGACTTCCAGGAGGTGTCACGGCAGTTCAGTTTTAAAGTCGCCAGTGGTGACACCCGGCTGCCGGACGGCTGTTTAGCCGGGTGTTTTCAAATTGCATAGGAGTAAATGCAGGTGTACACACGAATGGCAAATTCGCAGTCGCCGGCGCAGGAAGTTTACAGAGACGGCCTGAAGAGAATCAATTACAACCGCATTTCAGTTGCTTTTGAGTCTTGCATAAAACACATTGCGTTCCACATATATTTAAACTAATCGTGGAAAATCTGGACATTGAGCAGCTTATTAGTGCGATCGAGGAAAGAAGTGTGATTTGGGACAAAACGTCTGATGATTAGGAAGACAGAATTAAATCTAAAAACGCTTAGGAAGGTTTAGGAAGAGGTGTTCGGATTCATTATAGAAAACTATAATGAATTATCTGATGGGAGAAAGAAAAGACAAGGGTAAGTAATGCATAGTATTTATTTTAGTATTGCATCCTATAGATTATTTAAGTGCGTGAATTGTTTATCCTTGATTCAGATATATGGTCAAAATAATACACGAGTTTATATTTTATTTAACTGCCAGGGCACAGACCCTTCTTCAGACATAAAGTATTTTGCAAAATAGTCTCGAATTTGATTACCAGATTTTGTTGCTCTAATAAATCCATGCGTTCTCGGTACGTTATCCAGACTTTCTTGTAATGCATCTTCGATGCGATACCCATCTCTTAGACGTACAAAATTATGTAGAATGCAGCATGCCTTAACAATATCAATTGCAAGATCCACACCTACATTCATGGGTCTGTGTAAAATTCTCCATTTGTTACTAAGTATACCAAAGGTGCACTCTACATAACGCCGTGCTCGTGACAAACGATAATTAAAAACTCTTTGCTTAACCGATAACTGGTGGCTACCGTACGGATGTAATAATTTATCAGTCAAACCAAATGCTCTCCTACTATAATATAAGGTAGAGCTGGGTTATCTGTTCCAAGTAGTGATGGGCATAATCGGATGATCTCAATAATCGGAATGTTCCATTTCGGAATGTTTATAAAATCGGAATATCGTCAGATTATTTTATATTCCGTAAATGCAAGCAAGGGAAAACGAGCGAAACAACAAGCGGAAGGAAAATGAAGTGCGTCCAAATTTGAGATGCGAGCACTCGCCGTTGCGCCGTAAGCCCTTATCTGCGTTGGCATCTATTGTTTGGGTTTCTAAGACGGCCAGTAAAACAATTTATGAGTTTGAGTCGCACAGTGGGATGTGAGGAAATAAAATATTTTTTAAAATTATTACAGTAGTTACTTTAATAGACTTTTGGAAAATGGTAGTGATATTTTAAAGTTTAATGGCACAAAAAGTACATAGTATAAAACAATACATGAATTTGAAGTCTGTAAGGTGTACTATCTAATAATTAATCTACGAAATGCCACTGCCATTAGTGCCAACATATAGCAGTCAAGTGAGTCAACACAATATTTTGTATTCCGTTCAGTTCAAATTGACATTTCGTTTTCTCATTTTGTATACCGAATAGTAAAATAATCGAATTCCGAAAGTTCCGAATTTTGTGCACCGAACAGTAAAATAATTGAATTCCGAAAAGTTCCGAAACGTTCCGAAATAATCGGAACCTTCCGATTTTTTTAACAATCGGAAACTTTCCGATTATTCATTCCGGATAGGCCCATCCCTAGTTCCAAGTAGTGCTTTGTTTTCTGGCAAACATAAACTATTATTACAGAGGCGACCCCAAAATGACGACTCTTTGAATAAGGCAGAATCACACTCTTTGCCACAAGCTACTATATCAGCATAATGAAAACAATCATTTGCATCTGCAACTGCCATCAAAACAATAGAAAAATAATGTTTATAGTTAAAGTACAGTGAGCCACCATGTTGAGGTTTAATTATACGAATATGTTTACCGTCCACTGCACCAACACAATTTGGGAAATTGGCGTATTTTGCAAAGCGTCTTTCACTTTCTTTCCAGTGTTCTTCGTTAGGAGAAGGCATATATTCATTAAGTAAAGCTTCCCATATTTTCTGGCATACTTGTCTTACTATTTTGATAATAGTTGATATTCCCATTCTATAACTATAATGTAGCTCTGTGAATGTTGCACCGCTGGCCAAGTATCTGAAATTATAATCATTACATTACTTTTAGGTAAGGCGCTTATGACAAAATGGGAGAACATGCGTGATAGTTGGATGAAGAGCCACAAAAAGATGAAGTCCCGTAAGTCAGGAGAAGCCCACAAAAAATACAGAAAACATATATTTTACGACCCAGCTGAATTTTTTGGGAAAAACTTTTGGGAAAAACCGTTGAACATAATCAGACTACATCGAATTTACCACAAGTGGAAGAATCTTCGGAACAAATGGACAAACCTGATGAAGAAGTCGAAGAGAACTCAAATGATACGAATGATATGAATGTCTCCAGCCAAACTGTTGGTCCATCCACTTCTAAGCAAGTGGATGCTTCCTTTATCTAGTCAGCATATTCAACGACAAAAAAGAACCGTAACAGGTAAAAACAAGGCAAACTGTAATGAATTTAAAGGAAAATCGTACGACACTCATTAATGACCAATAAAAAAATTAGTTCACGAGCCGTAACCAAGACAATAAAAAAATTTCTTGGAAATTTTTTGTAGGTAGACCAACCCAACTGTGAGGGTTTGTGGCGTTACGATTTTCTTACCGAATCTGCATTCGAGCATTAATTCATATCCGGAAATTATTTTCGTGCATTCCAACAACGTCCTAATTTGCCCTCGCGTCCCGCTCGGGCAAATTAATACGACGTTGTTGGACCACACTCAAAAAATTTCCGGAAAGAATTAATGCTCTTATGAGATTATATGTGAAAATCGTACGACACTCATTAATGACCAATAGAAAAATTAGTTCACGAGCCGTATCCAAGACAACAAAAAAATTTCTTGGAAATTTTTTGTAGGTAGACATTATTTCTTTTTAGGGTTTGTGTCGTTACGATTTTCTTACCGAATCTGCATTCGAGCATTAATTCATATCCGGAAATTATTTTTCGTGCATTGAACGTCCTAATTAATACGACGTTGTTCGAAGGCATTTAAAAAAAATTCCGGAAAGAATTAATTCTCTTATGAGATTATATGTGAAAATTATTAGCACTCTTGGAAAGACCAACAGTTACCGAAGTAAATGAAGACAAGCCATTTTTTGAATTTATTTTACCAAGTGTAGAAAAATTTGGCGATGATGAAAAACTTGAATTCCGCCTGGAAGTCCTGAAGTTAATCAAACGCATGAAAACCAAAAAAACAACTTTAATGACGGGTACACAGTGGCAAACTATTCCAATTCAGCCGAATGTCAGTCCATTCTTTCATGAGCAGCAATATTCTTCAGGGCCACTCGGAAGTATGGATTCTCTGTCGACTTATGAACATTCACGTTCAATCAACCAAAGACTTCACCTTCACCTTCGTAAGTGACTCTTCAGCCAGTGAATTGAAATGAATAGAATTCTTAATACAGTGCTTCCGTAAAGTAGTGGATAAATTCGTTAAAAATTCAAGGAATAATTTTTAGAAAAAACGCTGGGACCCGTAGCTTTTTATTTCTATTTGCGCATTTTTTTTCAAATCTGAAATATACATACACAGTGACTCGCGTAGGAGGTATGACGCCATCGATGTTTTTTTTTAAATGGCAACCCCCTTTTTGCGCGTCTGTGCGATACTAACGTTGGATTGTTTGTTACGAAGGAGGCACAAGCTCCCCGTGTGAAAGGTGAACACGGTTTTTTCGCCGGGCGGCAAAACTGCCGGCCGGCGAAATTGCCGTCCGTGTGAAAGGGGGCTTAGGGATGGAATCTTCTGACAAGACACGAAAATAATTTACTCCCCAACCCGATGAAGAATTTCTAGCTGACATAGAAGACGTGATAGCCATTTTACCAACTTCTACTGGGAACCTTAATGCTAAAGTTACTTATTCATTCAAAAAGAAAATCTATGTTTAAGAAATGTAAGAATCCTAGGCTTTCTGTTATATTTTAGAACATAATATTTAGTTGTATAAAAACAGTTCCTTTTTGTATTTAAATCAGAAAATAAAGATTTATTTTAAAAGTCTAACCATAAAATATTTATTTTGTTGTGGCATCACTAATTGAACAATGAAATCTCGTATAACTTTTGAACCGTCAGTCCGAAACAGACTGGGATTAGATTGATCGGTTTGTATGGAGCTCCCCGCTTATTCTAGCAATTAAATTTCTCGTGATCACTCACACCCCAGATGTAGTATGAGATTGTTCACATTTTCCTCTTCGCAACCTTTAATTAAAATGTTTCATATTTTATGATTATTGTATATTGTTCCTGACACTAAAATTTCTTAAAAAACTTATCTACAAAAATTGTTTTTACACAGAGAAAAAGCGAATAACTTTTTTACGACCAATCTCACCCCAAACGACGGTACAGCAAATTGACGGCTCACAACCGTAATTTTTACTACCTTAATTGCGTACTTGTCGTTCCATTCGACCAGCGCGCGAGTTCATCGCTACAGCAGATTGAGGGCTGGCATACGCAATTCCCATTACCGATAATTTCCTCTATAACTATCAAGTTTTTCCCTGTGCTGACTAAGTACCAGTATTGCTGTTACTACACCAACAACTGAAGGGCAGAAAATTTCGCATTAGACAAATCTATACTAGTAAATGTGCTGGGAGGATCTAGAAAGAAGATTTAATAAATGTATAAGGCGAGTTACAGTCCACTGCTACTATCTCAAACAACCTGACTTGTATTAAGAAAGTGAGACAAAACATATTTTGCTTAACCCTGCATCCGACACGTCGCGAGTGACAACCCCAAGCGTCGAAAATTGCTTGTAACTTTTTCAAATACGCGCCTAGGAGTCGGGAGTGCTCGGTAGCTTCCACATATAGTCGTTTCTACAGCTACTACATAGAATTTGACGAGGATGCTGATGATAACAAAAAATGCAGGTAGTCGAGGAAAGTTTGAAGCAAATGTAGGCAACAGCGAAAGCCGTGAAAATAAAGAAAGTAAGAATCACTATTTTGGCAAAGACGGTATAAAGTGGAGTAAAACTTTCCCTACACATTCTGTTCGGACAAGGGCAAAAAGTATCATAAAGCACTCACCCGGTATAACGAATTCTGGGAAAAATGCAAAAACTCCTCAGTGCTTTTTATTTTTTACAAATGAACAATTGATTAGAGATACCGTGATATGTACAAATCGAAGGATACTTGAAAAACCAAACCAATGGAAAAAATCAACACATTATCAATAAACTAATGAAGTCCAGAAGAAAGTTGTATTAGGCCTTTTATATTTATCAGGAATTTTCAAAGATAATCGCTCTTCAATAAAAGACTTTAGGAAAACCGACGAAAAAGTGATAGAAATATTTCGCATTACGTCGCAAAGGCGCTACGTATTTTTACTAAGCTGCTTACGTTTCGACAACAAACAAAACCGTGCTCGTGGAATTTGATAAATTGGTTGACAGAGCTATAGTGGATAAGTTTGCTGATAATTGTGAAAGTGTATACACACCGGGCGAATATTTAACAATTGATGAAACATTAGAAGCATTCAGGAGTAGCTGCCCTTTTCGTCAGTATATGCCGAATAAACGCCAAATATGGCATAAAGGTTCATGCTCAGGTGGACGCACGGACTTAGTCAACATGAAGGTTTATGTAAGCAAACAGTCCCAAAGATATAGTTGATAGGTTGGTGGCTCCAGTTTCAAGAAGAAACAGAAACATTACCATCGACAACTGGTACACAAACTACGACCTTCTTGTCAAGTTACGCCAAGAGCATGGCCTCACTGCTGTAGCAACTATTCGCAAAAACAAGAGATCTCTACAAACTTCGTAAATCTGCGAAATCGTGACATATGCCCAAGTCACTTTGTATATTAAAAAATTAAACGCTGCTCTCGTATCTACCAAAAAATGCAAAGTTGTTCTTTTAATGTCTTCTTTTCACCACGATGGGGAAGTAGACAATTCAGAAAATACATTTCCAGAAATTGCGTCGTTCTATAATTTGACTAAAGGGGGAGTAGATACCCTAGACCAATTACCAGCTGCATACAATGTTTCAAGAAGTAGTCGTCGATACCCCTTGACCATATCTTTTCCTTGATGAATATTCCTGGTATAAACTCCCAAATTGTTCACAGGGAAATTAAGGATGGAGAAAACATAAAACGAAGTGATTACATAACCCTACTAGGAGTCGAATTAAAAAGTGATTACGAAAAAGTAAGAATGGAAAATGACAGAGCGCCTCGAGAACTGCGAAACCTTCCACAATTCCACGTGTCGGAGGCAGGGCTAAATATATAGCTAATAAATGTCCTTCAAAAACCCAGACAATGTATCGATCGATCACGTGGGTTGACATCTGAATTTTCGATATACTTAGCCTATTCCACCATTCGAAGCACGCATGTCGTCATATCGACCAATTGCAGCCTACCAGGAGAAGAGGGTGACGGGTTTTCGAAGTACCCAGTCCCGCATCACCGAAAATGACTTGGCTGAAGAATTACGCAAAAAGCTATTTCCAGGAGTCAAAGACCCTCAATCTGCCTCTGACAGACTTGAAGCGGTAAATACTTTCAAAGCAATTACATTATGCATAACAAGGGCAATTGGTTTCGGTACAGTTAACATTTTCCAATCAATTTTTGAGTTTAACAACGTACCTGCCCGTGGTAATATATACCAACTATCGAATCGGTTTGGCGGTAATGGAGTGCAAGGCCCTGCTTGTATAACGCAGTGTGACCTGTATCCTTGACAACGAGGACGATTATGCACCCTTCCCTCGAAATGAAGATCTTGTGGTAATGGCTAAAGGGGTCGTGGTTTTACCCGACCAGTTAACAAGCGTAATTAACGCAGTAGGCAAAATCAAAATCTCAGAAAAGTTATACGTGCCAAAGTTTGGCCGTGACAATTTTACTAGAGCTCGTACTTTTATACCTCAGGCGGAACAAGTTACCTACAGTAACCTGAGAAGAGTTGTAGTTAGTTTGGGAGACGTCAACACAAACGTTGATTATCGACGTCGTTTCTATGCAAACAATCCCGTACCAGGAGCAATGTGGCAGGGTGAGCCTAATGAACCTCTGCTTTTAAATGGAGAAGAGATAATGCCTGACAATTATGATCTTGTCCATCTAGCTGACGATATTGCTGACATACGTGCAAAGATAAACTTTATGAACAAGAAGGCGCCCAAATATTTCTCGAAGCCTGTAAGCTTCGAGCCAGAAGGGAGCAAGTCCATGCTTGTTTGTAACGAGCAAGAAACACTTCGTGTGGCGGACAGAAACATAGGTGAAGCGTTGCAGGACTATTATCAACGGTGTAAAGTCCAAGGCGATATTGACGACTTCTACAATTTGGAAAGATTAACAACCGGAGAGCAGCTCGAAGGGAATTTATGCTTATTAGGCGAGCTACCCCGATCTGCGAGTCATCGATACCCTGTTTACATAACTAGGGATGCACGTGTGTGTACCGAGTTTTCTAACTTGAAGTACAAAGCTGCAAGAAATATTAAATATACTTAGTTGCTGTTGCTACAAAGCCCCAAAGTCTTCTCACGTACTACGGAAAAATCGTGCTCCGCAAAACTGTAGTCACCTGTGGCCAATCCCAGCGTCGCGTCTCACTGTGAGGGGTTTGGGGATTATTGATATGTAGCAAGCATATAGACTGCAGGTTACTTGAATTTTAGATTTGAATGACGCTAGATGTGTGGCTTGTCTTTAATTTGCGTTCGTAGTTTGTGTATTAATAACTGTATTTTTCGTTATGGACCCACGGATTCTGCTCGACACTGACAGCTTAACTTTTTTTATTTAGGCTGTCTTTGGGCGTTCGCAGAAATGAAGAGCAACGGCATAATGCAAACGCCCAAGGCATAAGACTGTTGCAGCACCTTGGCGTAGTTCCTACCCGTGACACAGAAGTCAGGTGTGTACGTACGATGTGCTAATGAGAACAGGAGGCGACAGGACCAGGAAGCTGGGATGGCGATTTATTTGCCCCAACGTCAGCAGTCACAGAGTTGTGCCAACAAGAAACACATTCTTTGGAAACGCTCGACTGCGTGAATTAGGAGCCGACAGCATCTTGAAGACCATGTGGCTGGAAAAGTGTCCCTTGAATGACGTGGTGAGCTATGTTAATGCTATTACAGATACTGCTATCGCATGGTATTCGTATTGCAGGAATATGGCGCAGAAGATGGCTTGGCACGATGTCGGCCAGATAGGTGTGGACCACAGGACGTCGTGGAGGTGGACGAAACTCATCTTTTCAAGAGGAAGCGACATGCAGGACGCCTTTCGCATCTCTGGGACCACAACTGGGTATTCGGTGGTATCAGCCGAACATCACGAAAATGCTTAGGCGTCTTGGTGCCGGATAGGATAAGGGCAACCCTGTTACCTATCATGGAACAGTTTGTGAAGCACCAATCGTTCATTTGCTCTGACGAGTGGAGGGCATTTGAAACCTACGAGAGGATTTTTTCAGGCCACGGCACGGTAAATCACTCCGATAGTTTTATTTCACTTCCCAGAAATGGAAGATACGATTTGGGTTCCAGCTCGTAGGTTCAACCGCCATAACACTCAGTCGTGTGAACGGTCTTGGTTGGAGCTGAAGAAGGCTTTGCATTGCTATACCGTCGATCAACACGTATCGTCGTATATCGGAAAGTGGATGTATCGGCAGAACATCTTGAAGGTAGAAAACGGCACTACAGCCACGTATCGATGCGTTTGCACCGACATCAGACGGGCCTGCCCAGGGATAGGGAAAATTCCTAGTTTCTTTAGTTGATAGTCGTTATTCGTAGTATCTAGAATATAAACAAAATGGATGATTATCGGCGACCTTTGAAACCTGAAGAATTGAAGGCAATTATAAACGAGATGAGCGACATAGAATATAACAGTGACGATAGTGAATACATTCTATATGATGACGATGGAGAAATCGATGTAATCGAAGGATTGACAGACAATAAAGGGAATTCAGAGTCAGATGTTGAAGACAATTCAGGGCCAGATAACGAAGACAATTCAGAAATAGACCGCAGCTTTGGTGATTCTGATGCCAATAATGAAGATGAAGATTCTGATGATCAAGCAAATACTAATGGACAAACTTTTGTTTCAAAAAATAAACAAGTTTGGCATGCAGCTCCAGTCAAACTGCACTTATGCAAATCATTGTAAAATGGACAAATGTAGAAGAAAATACTGTATTCGGAAATAGGTGGAAAGAAATAGATGAAAATGAACTACAGAAATGTATAGGGGTCCTAATACTCATAGGAGCTTATAAATCCAGAAACGAAGAAATATCTCAGTTATGGAGTAAGAAGGATGGACGGAAAACTTTCAACGATATTATGAGCCGCAACAGATTTCAAAATATACTTCGAGTAATAAGGTTTGATAATGCCGGTGAAAGAAGAAAGAAAAGGTCTCCTGACAAGCTTCAACCCATTCGTGAGTGACTGTAGATGAGCAACTGGTAACTTTCAGAGGCAAATGCCCCTTTCGGCAATATATTCCTTCAAAACCAGGTCGATATGGCATCAAATTTTGGGCAATTAGTGACAGCATTACATCCTATGCATGGAAATTAGAGGTCTATACCGGAAAAACTGGTGAAAAAAGAGAGAAAAGGTGAGAATGTAGTGATGAGACTAGTAAAAGATATAGAAAAATCTGGGCGAAATATAACATGTGATAATTTCTTCACATCTTATTCGCTTGCCAACTATCTACTCTCAAAATATCTGACTATCATTGGAACAATTCGCAAAAATAAGCCAGATTTGCCCAGCTGCTTTACAAATACCAAAAATCGAAACTTTATTTGGCTTTCAAAATAATAAAATGATACTTTCATACTGTCCAAAGAAGGGAAAGGTTGTTACATTACTTAGTACAGTACACAATGACCTGAAAGTTAGCGGTCCAAAAAAGCCAGAAGTAATCCTAGATTATAACAAAACCAAAGGCGGTGTACACTATGGACAAGATGGCTAGAAGTTACACTGTAAAGCGTATGACAAGAAGATGGCCATTGACTATTTTTTATAATATGATAGACATTAGCGTAATGAACGCGTTCATAGTATGGCTGTGTTTCAACAGAAATTGTGACAAGAAGCTGCGTAAGCGAAGAAATTTTATTATAGAGTTGGGTAAACAACTAGCTCAGTGCCAAGAAAATCCAGAAGCATCCACTAGCAGCAGAACAGCCGAACCTCCAAGGAAAAAGAGTCGATGCAGCATGTGCGGTTCTAAAAAAGATCGAAAAACAAGAACTACATGTAATAAATGTAAAAACCATGTATGCGGAGAACATTCCATAATATTATGTAAAAAATGTTTTGAATAAATTTACTTTATATATCCTTGTAATTTTTATGTTGAATATGTTTTTTGAGAATCAGAACGTTGTTGTCTGACCCCCAAGTATCAGATTACAATACATGTTTCGGGAAACATTACCGTTCCCATCTTCAGTTGTTACTAATAGGTTAACAATATAATTCGTTAAATTACATCATAATTAGTGGATTTTATGTCAAATACCAATTTAAAAAAATTTAAAATTTGAAATGATGAAAAATTTTTTAAAAGTAGAAAATTAGGACATTAGGACAACAACGTTCTGATTCAAAAAACATATTTTTTGTATTCGCTCCCCAAACTGGTTACTTTGGAAACTGTCTAGGATCCTCAAAATGGCCATTTAGAGGCCTTGTACTTAAAGGCGTCATGGCAACATTTTAGCGGACTCAAACATCAGTTGCCATGACGACTTTAAGTACAAGGCCTCTAAATGGCCATTTTGAGGATCCTAGAAAAATACATTTTCGCGCGGCCTCCTAATATAATACCGCGTTAATGGTAATTGAAACTTCATATTATAATGTTTGGAGAGCTGATACAAAAAAACGTTGTATGCAACACGTTCTCAAATGGCTTTAGAGGACTCATCTTCATATTACGGACTCGGCTGCGCTTCGCTCCGCCTCGCCCGGAAACCTTACGATTCGTCCCCTAAAGCCTTGCTTTGAGGACTAGTTACATAAACTACTATAAAGCTATTCTGGATATGGTGAACTTTTGTTTCATTTATTGAAAATGTCGTCCAGAGCACCGAGACAACAGATGGATGATAATGAAAATTGTTGTAATTCACATATGGGCCCAATGGACCCTGGCGGTAGTTTTAGCTAGATTTTCTTGTGGTAGACAGAGGGTTAAAGAGCTTAAATGACGGGTTCTATAAAGGTAACCGTGACCACAGTAAGGTGCTCTTATATAATCTCTTATAATGATAACAAGTACGTTTAGGCAACCTTATCAGTTTATTGAACATCCCGACTGCTCTTGTCTTGCACTTAGCACCATCCTCTATATATCTCTTTAAGTGTAGTTGGTAAATTATTACGTATGTATAACGTTGCGTTCCAATAAGAAGTCTTCTTTTCCTTCTACTATATACAAATAGCCTATTACTTTACAAGGGAAGTATTTAGTATTTACTCTACCGAGCATTGTTTGTATCCCGAGTGTTAGCGAGGGATTTAAAAAGGTGAGGTAGAGTAAATCCTTACTTCCTGTGTCAAGTATATATATTTTATCAACACATTATAGTATCTATTAATATCTATTTTTATGATATTGTTCCAAAAATTTATTGGAGACATTTCATCAGTGGTCTTTGCGTTGGTTTCTCATTTGTAGAAACACATAAACAATATCAATTGTCATTGTCATTAGTATTGTGATTAAAAATAATGGAAACGGTGATAATTACAGCCTGTTTCGTAATGAAGTTTAAAGTCGCCTTTAAGTAAAAATGTTGTGCCATAATAGTAAAAGAGACTTTAAAATCGGTTAAAAGCTCCTTTAACTTAAAGGGCCGTCTGTGGCCAATTATCTTCTTAAATGTGCTTTTAAACATAACCTATAGTAGTGTTAAAACTTGTGTTATTGCCATCAGCTACATTATACATATATTGGCTGAAATGAATATTTACGTGCGGGAACGTATTATGTCAAGTTCGGAATCTAGTTCTTCTGAAGAAGAAGCAGTGATTTATTTAAGAAGGCGAAATCTGTACAAAAATAGAAAAAATCGACTTGATGAATACGACGATCTCGATTTTTTTGAAAGATTTCGTTTAATAAAACCCACTACAGCGGCTCTGTTACAGAAAATTGAACACTTTTTGTTGCCCCAAACCAACAAGTAAGATATTACGTATTCATAACTAGAAGTAAATTATAATTATAACAAGAGATCAATAAAAAAACCAATTAGGGTACGCTGTGATATGTGTTATACGTTTGGCAGTACTGAAGTGTATTGTCAGTCGACGTCAAATTCGAGATTTGCAGGTTAAGTTTTACGTTAGTCTGTGTCAAATAACAAACAAAACCTAACCTACTAATATCGAATTTGACATAACTGACAATACACTTCAGTACTGCCAAACGTATAACACATACCACAGCCTACCCTAATTGTTTTTTTTTATTGATCTCTTGTTACTATTTTCTTATAGCGGTGGAAGTATAGCACCAATGGTGCAACTTCTACTCACTCACATTCAGGTTTTATACTACTGGAAGTGTGCTCCTTGCAATGGGCGATCTTATGGGTATGTCAAAAGCATCTGCATGTAGGATTGTTAATAGAGTATCGGAGGCTATAGTATCTTTACGTCCAATATACATAAAAAAGTATGAAAATGTTGAAGAAATGAACACAATGGCAGAAAAGTCTTATGAATTAGCTAGCTTTCCTAAAGTGATAGGTGCCATCGATTGCACTCTCTTAAGAATTGAATCACCAGGAGGAGGAGATGCATAGGTCTTTAGAAGTCGAAAGGGCTTTTTTGTCATAAACGTTCAAACAGTGTCCGATGCTGGACAGGTGCAACACATGATCAGACAGTGTTCAATAACTCTACAGTAAAGCAACAATTTGAAAACAACATGTATGATCAGTTCCTCTTAGTCGGTGACAGCGGCTACGCAATTAAATCATACCTGATGACAAAACTACAGGAAGTCCATACTCCTGCAGAAATCCTGTACAATGAAAGTATTATTCGTACTAGAAATGTCGTAGAGAGACAGTATGGTGTGTGGAAGAGACGATTTCCCATATTGTCAACAGGTATTAGACTGTCCCTACAGAGAGCCAAGACTGTTATTGTTGCCACCGCAATTGTTCACAACATAGCAATAGAAATGAATGACGAATTTCCAGAAGAATGGTTGGAAGATGACGTTATTGAAGAGTATGGAGATTTAAATGAAGCAGTAAACAACAAACAGAGGTATACATCCAGGGAGACAAGTACGACAAATGATTATAAATCAACATTTTTCAAACTTGTTATAGTATTATTATTTACAAATACACATTATACATCATTATTCAAATGTTTTGTTGCTAATTGTATTTGTAAGTCCAACAAAGTTTGCCTTTTTAAATGCTCCTCCGCTTCTCTCTACGCCTTTGCCTTCATCGGCAGAATTTCTTCATCTACGCATTATCTCAATTACTGTTAATTACAGTGCAATCTAACACCACTTAGCTTCAATAATCGTCCAAGTGTTGATTGATGTTTACTTACAAGATGCTTCAGTTTTAGGTTATGTTGATGACATCAAAATCACTAATATCACAATCAAAACTCCCTAAAAACTGACAGCCCGAGGATGGTTCACAATAACTTCGGAACTAAAGGAGCATTTAACTAAAGTCGGCAACATCAACGTTTATGAAACACGCTGTCATTTAATTTCTATTTAAAGTCTCCTTTACCTTAAAGCTGCCTTTTGTTAAAGGAGCTTTTAGCTGCTCATTATGAAACTGGCTGTTAGTGGTGAAGTTGACAAAGTAGATGATTTTGATATCAATAAGGCGGCGGAAATTGCATCCTTGCATTTATATCCAGAAAAATCCATAGTAAATTAAGAAGCAATGTCCAAAGCATTTAAACAGTGGTGCGAGGAGAAGAAAATTAGTTCGATTGAAGGAAAAGTGCTTCTGGCCTATTTTTGAGAAGGTTCTCAAAAGCTTAAGTCCCCTTCAAGCTAGTGGTGTGAGTACTCAATGTTACAAACAACAATTTCAATAAATGCCAAGGAAGACATTTCGAAGTATTTGAGACTACACGCATTCTTGAAGCGGAAAAACGATGGTTATCAGCCAAAAAAAAAAAAATCGAGGCTAAACTTCAATATAGCATCCCGTCTTCGCGCAAGCGCAATGGTTCTATAAGTCAGCCGCTCTCAACCCGTCGTTTCAACGGATTAGAACTGGCAAAAACCACGCTTAATGAAATTGACGCGGTCGAATAGGAGTGAGTTTTTTAAATATATGTGAGCTCGTATGTAAACACACACATATACGTGGATCTTTTGGTCTGCGAGCTCTATTATTTGGTTAGCTGCAGTTTAAGATTTGTGTGTACGTAGTACACAATGTTCTATCATTTGTTTGGAAACCACTGCTTTTCGGGGGTTTTCTGCGCTTGCGCGGCAAACATCAAACCCAGTCAGTGTTGCCAACTTAGTAGATTTTTTACTAAATCTGGTAGAATGAAACACGTATTTAGTGGACTAATTTTCAATCTGGTAGATAGTAAAAAATCTGGTAGATTAAACAAATTTTTTAGTGAATTCCTGGTATTTTTCTTCAATTTTATAAACTAGTAGTCAAAAGCAATGTCAATGCTATTGAAGCATAGCTAGCTTCATTCATACCCGCCGACGCTTAGTGGAAACTGATAAAGCTGGCTATAATTCAAGTAAGTATAATAGATTTTGCGAGAAAAAATCTGGTTCAAATACATAATGGGGGATTTTTTAAATTATCTGCTCCTATTAAGGGGAAAAACATGTCAAAATAGCTTATAAAGGGTTCTCTCATGAATCTTATGTCACTTGCGCTTTGCATTTTGTTGATGAGACTTTTAACGAATATAAAATTCAATATTTGTGTTAAAAAGTGAATTAAAGCAGCATAATTGGGAATCTACATCTTTAACAGTAACTGTATGTTTGTGTTGTAATGTTTGTTTCCTATTTTTAATAAAAATAGGAAATAAATATTTTAAATGTTAACGTTACTTTGTTTACTTTTGTTTATCTGTGCTGTTGTGAAGTTGTGAATAAAAGATTATTCTTGCAAAAAAATATTATTATTATTAGTGGAATTCTGGTAGATTTTATTTGACCTTCTGGTGGAAACCGATTCTCAACTGTTGGCAACACTGAACCCAGTTGGGACGCTATACTGAAGTTTTCCACCAAAACCAACCGGTAGGCAAAAATACATTCTATAAAGTACTATATGTCATTGCAAAGTTCTTGAATCTCCCTAATTCGAAGTCATACTCTGGCCATGCTTTTCGGCGCACATCTGCAAAGTTATATATTCTAAAATTAGAGAAACATGGGGGCTAGAAGTCATCGGCAATAGCAGCAAGTTATGTTGGAGATTCTATATGCCAGAAGGAAGCTCAATATATTGCTACCAAAATGATAACCAGTTTTTACAACATCAACATTTACACATCTAAGGAAATTATATTATTTCCCTGTTGTTATGCCAATCTAAAGGCATTGTGTAGATTTAAGCTACTTCCGTAAAATTACGTATTGTAAGTGTTGCTTACTGGATTGATAATGAAATATATTTACTGATGAAGATATTCCAGGACAGTTATCATGGCCAAAATTTTACAATTCCTTCTGGACTGTATAATTTGCATTTGTACCTATAGAAAATTAAAGCACCACCAATATAACAATTTTAGATTTTCAGTAATTTCCAGTGTCCTAACGTCAGCAGTCACAGAGTTGAGCCGAGAACAAACACGTTCCTTGCGAGTGCTGACTGCGTTAATTCGGAGGCGACAACATCTTGAAGATCATTTTCATGTGGCTGAAAAAGTGCCCTTTGAATGTCGTGGTGAGCCATGTTACTGTTAGTATGAATACTGCTGTCGCCTGGTATTCGTATTGCATGGAAGTGGCGCAGAAGGTGGCTTGGCACGATCTCGGCCAGATAGGTGGACCACAGGACATCCTGAAGGTGGACGAAACTCATCCTTTCAAGAGGAAGCAACATCTAGGACGTCTTCTGCTTAGGCGTCTTGGTGCCAGATAGGACAAGCGCAACCCTGTTACCTATCATGGAACAGTTTGTGGAGCACCAATCGTTGATTTGCTCTGACGAGTGGAGGGAATATGGAACCTGCGACAGGATTTTTTCAGGCCACGGCACACTTTTCTTGGCTTATTCACCGAAGGAATATTTCTACAGCAACGTGTCTTAGGCCAGTGCAATAAGCGAAAAAAGAGGGTTGCGATCGTAATTATTCCGGTAGTTCTAATTTTTTAATATGTTTTATAAACTGGTCCCCTGTTGTAAAATCCAAGTTTTCGACCTTGGCGAGCCTGTGCGCGCATCGCTATCTTGAAAAACCCAGCCTAAATCACGGCAAAATCTAATTATTCCCATATATCTCATTTCCAATGCAAATTTCGGTTAATGAAAGTTTAACAAATTTTGTAGAGCATAAAATTTCCTACAACTGTTATCTGTTATCTTCAATTGCATTGAAGCATTCCATTGGTTTTTCTGGAGGTCATGCAGTTTTTGGAGCATTGATAAGAGCAGATTTTGTGCTGCATTTCTGGAAATTTTTCTGCCTGTTCGACGTTAGCTGTGTTCTAATGAAGTTGTACCTTTTGGGCTGGTTTGCTTCGTTAAAAGCTTTGGTAGCTTTCTCGATTTGAAGAGGACCTGAGGCTTCGAAACCCTTTGGACGTGCTGGTAATTGTTGGTGTTTTATATTACCCCGTCCGTATCGCCTTTTGTGCGGATTTGATGGTACCGTCTTCGCTGAGCACATGTCGCAATCCTTCAGGCTGCCTACGATCGTAAGGTTTGTGATCGTTAACTGCTGCTCCTAGCACCTTCGTATAGCTGTAGTTTTGTATTTCAGCCTGCTTGTGGCCTGGTTAGCGCTTGTTGCCTGGCCATCGTTATTGCTGCTTGTTTGCTGCCGTTGTGTCTTTGTGATTTGGCTTTTCCCTCGTAACCTGTGGACGAGCACCTGTTACCTGGATCTTCCTTAATGAGCTGTCGTAATACAAACCTGTTGAGGAAGCCTCGGCTAGTTGCAGTCTCTCCCCCGCTGAACCCATAGTTTGGGCAAGAACTTCTCCAGCTCCGTTTGAACCCCGCACTGGGCCCCTGCCCGAGAGATTAGCCCCAGCTGTTTGACGAGGCTTACGGAAGTCGCCTCCTCTTACTGGTCGCCCCACGTGCCAGAAACACAAGCTGGCCATGGGCTAATGTTCCTACAAGGTTATCAAGGTTAAAAGTTGAATCGTTAGCTGTATTTTACATGTTCGTGTTAGAGATTCTGATTTTTGCTGTGTTGCATTTAGTACTGTTGAATAGCTGCGTTCATTACGCTTTGAATGTAAATGAGAGTACTCACCTGCTCACTTAATGATTCACTTGCGCAGCGCGTTTAACGTAGTTTACTGTTCTGCTTCCAGTATTTGATTCACGATATCTGTCAAGTTGCTCCGTGGTTTATTTGAACTACGTGTGGCTCCGTTGCAGCCCACGGGATTATTACGAGTTTGAATTCATTTTGCCGTTCGACAATTTTGCTTCTTTAAATTAGGGCGTGAAGCGTTAGCAAGTATGCTGTCTATTTTTATCACCTACTATATTATGTCTTTCCTCTAGGGCGTACAGAACCGCGTGAGATCTCACTCTATCTGGTATATCCCGCCAATTAGAAAAGTTAAACCGTATTTATTCGGGTTAAAGCTAGTGTTGTGGGCCTTTAGATAGCAACCGCTTTTCGCTTGCGACGTTCTCACCCCTCTTAAGGGAACTCTGCTTCACAGAGGGTTGCACATTAAATCAGACATTTAGGCGAATCATCTTTATTACTTTATTGGTTACGTGTGTAGATCTGCTTCACAGATCATGTTATTTAAGCTTGACAATTGTGTTTACAAAATTCATACTTTGATTAATTACATTTCATACCCTGATTATCTGGCTACGCGCTCAGGAAGTGAGTACTTGGTATATCCTTATGCAGCAATTGTAACTACTGTTATATATATTTATGATATTTGTGTGTGAAAATAACAGCGAAATATTGGTATATGTATGCAGCATTTTCTTTTAACGTGTTACATTTATTACTATTTTATTGTATTGCATGCGAAACTATAATTGGGCATATTGTTGGAAGCACTATAGAACCTCTTGTTATAATAAAATTTGTTATCAGCTTGATTTTGGTGGTGTCGTTTTTTTAGTGCTGTTGTAAGCTTGGTGTATCCCAACCCTGGGGAGGTTCGACCCAAGGATTTATTCTTCGTCGAGAACCTGGCGCCCCTTTTTAGAGATTGGAACCCCGACCTCCCGGCGAGTTAGCCGTCTTAGGCCGATATTTACCAGCTGACAAAATACCTAGTACAACTTTCGTCATCAGGTAAGGCCCACCCTTGCTCCTTTTTATCGTCACAAACTCGCTGTGAAACTACGTAGAAAGTACTTGTGCTGCAGTTTCCAACGCCTTTGCTACGGATTGAGGGGTCCCTAAGGCTTCTTTTCATACCCATACACGGCCGAATACGAACAAAGGTAAGAGTCACGTCCATGTTTTGTTTAGCTACGTCATTTGGGGCAAAGCGGGGAAACTAGTAGGGGCAGAGTGGGGAACCAATTATTTAGTACCCCACTATGCCCCATATTTACTTTATAATAATTTATTCTAAAAAGATGTTTTCTTTATTAACAGGCACAATGGTGCGAACGTATAAAAGAAAAACAGAGCAGCATTCTTGGTATTTGGAATCAATGAAGAAAGCCGTGTATAGTTATGTTTCCGGAGACATGGGATATAAAAAAGCAGCGCAAGCATACAGTGTACCACAAACTACCCTTGAACGGTATGTCTTAAAGTGCAGGGCTAATCCTGATGAGACGTCAATTACAAAGAAATTAGGCCATTACGTAACTGTATTCACTGATGACCAAGAAGCTGATTTACTATCTTACATTAAATTAATGGAGGAGCGATTTTATGGCCTAACTTCTGCTGAACTCAGGACGCTGGCCTTCCAGTTAGCTGAAAAGAATAAAATTGCCCATAAATTTAACAGAACCGATGGCATGGCAGGGGCAGACTGGCTGAAAGGTTTTTTAAAAAGACATCCGGATATTAGCTATAAAAAGCCAGAAGCAACATGAGCAGCCAGGGCGATGGGTTTCAACAGAGTTGCAGTTGGCAATTTTTTTAAGTTGCTTGAAAACGCCATTGATAAATATAAAATTTCGCCGCAACGCACTTACAATGTTGACGAAACTGGCGTATCGACGGTTCCAAAAAGTCATTCGAAAATTTTGGCTTTAACTGGAAAACGGCAAGTAGGAACCCTCACTTCTGCAGAACGAGGAAAATTGATGACGACGATTTTCTGCTTCAGTTCAGTCGGAAATTATATGCCTCCGATGTTCATATTTCCAAGAAATCGAATGAAACCTGAATTACTAGACGGAGCACCGGCTGGTTTCTGGGGAGAATGCCATGAGTCTGGATGGATACAAGGTTATCTACTCATCTTGTGGTTAAAGAGATTTATAGAATGGTCGCATGCCACCAAAGAAGATCCAGTACTGTTGCTGCTGGATGAGCATGCCACTCACGTGAAGAGTGTCGAAGTTATTGATTTGGCCCGCGAAAATGGTGTTGTCCTATTGTGCTTCCCACCTCACTGCACACACCGCCTCCAGCCACTGGATGTTGGATTCATGAAGCCTCTAAGCACCTATTACAGCAAAGAAGTCAAGAAATGGTTACGATCCCATCCAGGTCGAGTGGTTACCCAATTTCAGACTGCTGAATTGTTTGGACAAGCGTTTGTAGCTGCGGCCGCTATGACAACGGCTGTAAATTCCTTCAGGGCTACAGGAATTTGGCCTCTCGAACCAAACATCTTCACGGATGCAGATTTTGCACCAGCGGAAACGACTGACAACCAAGAAGCCCCAACAGATACTGCCCAGTTGGCAACTACTCCGCAATCTGCAGAAACGACACCAATAGAAACAATAACTTCAAACTCAAGAGAGGGGCAGAAGACTCCTGAACCAGCTCTTCAACCAAGCTCTCCGCAACCTGGATGCTCAGGGATGACAAATAAGATACCAAGACGATCTTCCTTTGTATTGTCGCCTGAGAATATAATGCCTTTAACTAAAGAAGTACGAACAACGCAGCGAGTTACAAAACGAAGAGGAAAAACAGCAATCATTACAGAATCGCCTTACAAAAACGAACAAGTTGCTCTACAAGAAACAAAAGAAAGGTGACAACGAGATCGGAGTTTAAATCACCAGAAACTAAAACTAAGAAAACAAAAACAAACAAACAAACTTTAAGGCATCTTGAAAATCAAACCTCTGACGACGACGAAGACGATGCTGAATGTATGTATTGCGGATACTTATGGTCTCAATCGAATGAAGGGTGGATTAGGTGCAGACAGTGCAATGGCTGGGCACACTGCTCATGTGCAGGTCAAGACGACGAAGATGACGAGGCTACGCACCTGTGTGCAATGTGCGCTTAAGTTCTGTTGATTTTTTATTATTGTTTGGATTATTTTATTAACATTATGTATTGTTTCAATTTTTTTTTATTTTTAGGTTAAGCTGATCAGTTATAAAACATTTTCATAATAGTGTATACGTTTTCTTATTAAATAACCTATACCCCACATTGCCCCACTAGCTACCCCACTTTACCCCGTATGGCGGGGCATAGCGGGGCAAATGACTTTTGGCAATATTTTTTTTATTGACACTGATTTACAGGTGCGACAATGAAAATTACGATTGCATATAATGGGTAACATGTTAAGTAAGTAATTAAAGCTGATAGCGCAGTTCTGTAAAAATATTATGCCACATTAAATCGCTGATAAACCTTAGATACCCCACTATGCCCCCTTCCCCTACTGGAAATTGGGAGCTCCATCTTGCTACGGCCCAAAAAATTATACCTTTCGTTTTCGCAGCCGCTCACTTCAATTACGCCAAAAGTGCACATCTATATCTTCAAGATATGTTCGGCAGTTTCATAAATTTTGGTCAGGGATTTGGTAGGACATGACCATCGAAAAAACTTTGATAAGATCGATGAAAATATCTGGAGGTTTGACCCGAGGACGTGGAATTACAGACAGTTCTATCCTTCGTTGAACTGCTGGGTTTGTATATTTGCATAACATTTGTGAGGGAATCGAGTCATTCTGCAGGGTTGCATCAGAAACATAAGAACAACATGTAGAGATGAGGTCTACACGAATTAAAAGGGATGATCAAGACGTCCAAACCCTCATTGAATAGTTTGCTTGCCATGAATCATTTTCTAAAAAAAAAAGTGATTTTGTCTATAAGCAGTGGCATGATCGGGGATAGCAGTCACTTGTCACATGGCTGAAAAGATTGGTAAAATCGCTATGTCTAAAGTTATCAACCATTACTTTGGAGACCTATACAATGTCAAAAATCAGGGTGTGGCTGTGGTAATATATCCATTGATGCTCTTCCACCGTATGTGTATTGCCAAAAATTCTGAAACTGAATTTGAAGAATATTTCCAGTATGAACTCTCTCCTGTCCCATTGTCTCTTCTCAGAGAAAGGCATGCGGAACGAAGTCCATCTTTTATTCATCTTGCAACACTCTAACAAACGACACAGAACTGGGAAGCAGGAAAATACATTTAGTTGATGGGGGATATCTACTGCATAAAATTGTATGGGGTCGTGCTCAACCTTTTCCTGTCATTTTCCAGAAATACGTCAGGTATGTACAACATTATTATGGTGCCGATGCGTAGTGGTCTTCGATGGATACCCAGAACCTTGATAACTGATAGAGATAAAAAATATATGTAAAACGTACACGTCTTTTATGAAATTTTATACTCTACTAGAGTGCTAGTAAATTTTTCTCGAAATTGCACTGGCCATGAGATACTCACGAAATACCGAACCTAGTCCTATATTTTACTTGTTTTTTAAAACTTATACGCATCTTTACGACTTTAAATTTCGGTACCTACTAGAAATAGAAGAAAATTGTACATGCAATAGTTGTAGACAATTTTATGCTCTACAAAATTTGTTAAAACTACTTTCACCGAAATTTGCATTGGAAAGGAGATATATAGGAAAAACTAGAATTTTCCGTGATTTCGGCCGTTTTTTCAAGATGGCGGCACGCGCACTTGCGTGCCAATGTCAAAAACATGGATTTAAAATTATTAGACCAGTTTATAATAGCTATTTAAGTAACAAGGAATGTAAGGGCCTATTAACATTTGAGGTAGGCAAGTACAAGCCAAGACGAAGTCGCGGCTTGTTGCCTGCCGAAAATGTTAATAGGCGATACATTCCGAGTTATCTTATATTTTTCCCGCTGCTTATCGAAATTTTACTAGATTTTTGAAAAAATCGTTTGGTTTGTCACCTGTCACCAGGATTAGTTTTCGTGAGTCGTGTTACCTGTGAGTGTCACATGTCACATAAACACTTGCAATTTATAAGCAAAACGTCTAAATCTGCATCTTATTTTGCTAATTTTATTATCCTAGGAACTTAATAATAATATTAAGTTCCGTTGTCAAGAAAAAGTAGCAAACAAATATAATCACCGACGTACATGTTTTGTTACTAAGGCTGTATCACTCACTTACATGATCAGCAGCGGGAAAAACATATTAAAAAATTGAAACTACCGGAATAATTACGATCGCAGATTACTAATTGCAGTGGCCTATCTTTAAACGTCTACAATGTGAATATTATGTAATACTGAGAACTGGACCCGAAATATAATTAATCGATCAAAAGCACTTACCTAATTACGTGAGGGTCCAGTCCGAAAATATTACCACCGCCCTATCCACAACCAAAAGTTGCCAAAATATCAAGTACTCTAAACAAATTAACACGTTGACTGCCATGAACGCGCCAGGCGCGTTGAGCCTATGTTATCTCCTGTGCCATGAACGCGCCTAGCGCGTTTTGTTCCCTTATATTTTAAAGCAACGAATATTAAGTCGGCACTGCAAATATATAACTCCACTTTTGCAGGCACATGACAAAGATCTTGTAGAAGTATAAACACGTCTTGGTTTCAAGTTTAGCTGTTGGTGGTGTTTTACAGCATTACTATTCGAACATTAATTGTGTAAGTGTTAGTAGGTGAAATAAAGTTGTTGCAGAAGTAATAAAAGGTAAGTTTTGTTGAAATTTTATGTAATAGAGGAAAACAACATAAACCAAACCGTAATATATTTGATGTGTAATATCTGAATGTTAAAAAATTTGAGGTTAGGACAACAACAACATAAATACTTTCTGTGTTTAGGTTTCATTTCCTAGTAAATTCGAATGGAAAACAGCGAAGCACAACCCTCAACTTCAAAAAAAAGGAAGAATGACAACAAACGTCCCCTAACCAACGAGGAATTGCTACAAATTTTAGAACAGCCTTCAGGTGAATCCGACGAAGATGTGGATATTGAAATGTCAGATAGTGACGAGGATGGGGATGGTAGTGAAGAGGAGGTTGTGGTTCCACACATAACAGCAATCAATCAAGGTGCTAACCAAAGAGTGTGGTTGACGAATCGTCCAGATATAAGTAAAATACAGTTTTCGGGAATAGCTGGACTAAAAGTGCCTGTAGATGGTAATCAACCAATTGATTATTTTAATTTGTTTTTATGTGATAAATTTTTTCAATTGATACTGGAAAATACAAACAATTATGCTGTTGAGATACTCTCCAAGAGTACTCACGATAACAGCAGAATAACACAATGGAAAGACGTAACCAAGGAAGAGTTTCGAATATTTCTTGGCCTTCTTCTGCACATGGGTACTATCAAAATCAATCGTATAAATGATTATTGGAAAACTCATTACTTGTTCAATTTGCCTGGTTTCTCCAACTTCATGAGCAGAAATCGGTTTCTGCTTATTTTAAGAGCTCTGCATTTTAGTAACAATAACAATGAACAAAATAGACTATTGAAAATATCGCCACTGATGAATTATTTTAACTCTAGAATGACTGAAATATACTATCCACGAAGGGAACTTGCTATTGACGAATCTATGGTCCTGTGGAGAGGGCGGTTGATATTTAGGCAATATATCAAAGGAAAACGCCATAGATACGGAGTGAAACTCTATGTTCTCGCAGAACCTACGGGGATGGTACAAAAAGTTCTTGTTTATGGAGGTTCTGCTGATCCAAATGTAGGCGGTAACAAACACACTGAAAAAGTTGTCCACAGTCTAATGGAAGGAAAAAAAGGTGTAGGGCATTCCCTTTTCATGGACAATTTTTATAATAGTGTCGGATTATCAGAACAGTTGTTTCAAGAAAAAACATACACCACGGGTACTCTAAGAGCAAATAGAGCTATGAATCCAGCAGAAGTGATTTCAAAGAAGCTAAAGAAAGGAGAAACTGTTTGTCAATATACAAACGAAGGACTTTGCGTTAGTAAGTGGAGGGACAATCGCGATGTTTTGACTATTTCTACAGAATTTGGAGGCGAAATGGTCGATGTTGTTTCTAAAAGGAAAATAGAAAAAAGAAAACCGCGTCTCGTAACCGAATACAATAAATGTATGGGAGGTATAGACCAGAACGACCAAATGATGAGCTATTATACCTGCGAACATAAAACGCTTCGTTGGTATAAAAAGCTAGGCATACATATTTTTCAAGTTATGCTCATAAACTCGCATTATTTATTCAACAATTTTGCTAACAAAAAGATGAATTTATACGATTTTAGATTATCTGTTTTGGAGACTTTGTTACCACCGCCTCCCAAACCACAAAAACAACCTTTGGTGTATCATCTTCCAGAGTATTGCTCAAAAGATTTGAAAGGAAAAGCAAAAAGACGCCGGTGTAAATATTGCTGGGAGGTGCGTCAGATAAGGAAAGACACAGTATATTTCTGTCCGCAATGCCCAAATCAACCTGGACTTTGTTTAACACCCTGTTTCAGGAATTTTCACGAACAATAATGTATTTTTAGTTGAAATCATGTTATCTTTATGTTTTCTTTCAGTTTTTTGTTCGACTAGTTATACCTTTGAATAAATATTTGTTTTGCATATGTTGTTTTAGACAAAAACGCGCCAGGCGCGTTGGTGGCACATAGCCCTTCATTTTATGCTGTGTGCCGCCAACGCGCCAGGCGCGTTTTTGTTAAATACAAAGTATTTTTTTGTGTAAGTTACATTGAACACCCCCACAATCATCTCTTATAAAATATTTTCTTATATATCAATGAAAAGATGCACGGCACACACGGCACAACTATTAATAATGTCGGCAGTCAAAGTGTTAAGAGAAAGGAAAGTGCTGACCGCACGTGACGAATGGGTGGGGACAGAGCCGCCTTTCGAATTTTCCTTTAAAACCTTGTGCTCGAGAGTAGAGGTGGGCGATATTAAAATTTACATATCGATATTGGATATCAGAATTATCTCGATATTTATCGATATATCGGTATTTGTCAATATATCGATAAATATCTTAAAAATACCGATATATCGATAATTATCCATATTCGATAAATATCGATATCCGATATGTGGAGATCTGATATTTCTACATACCGATATGGAAATAATATCGATATTTATCGATATATCGCCCAGCCCTACTGCTGAGTGCTGACTATCAAATATTATGTAGAATTCCCCGATGTGAAAAAAGTGTAGCATAAGCAAAAAAAAACGCCCGAAAAGGATTTATCCACGCAAATAAAATCTGCAGACTTGCACAATATTTTTTAATGTACGGGCTTTACAAGAAGTCTTTATTTAAAAGTAGCAAAATGCAATACGTGTTAAATTCGGAGTACGGACTTACGGAGTACGAATATACTTTATATCGTTATCAATGTTATTATATTGTATTACATTATTTTAAGAAAATAAATTGTACTCATTAAAATATGTGTTAAAAAATGTGAATAATTAAAGTATATTTCTATCTTGCTAATTATATGTGTTACAAATGTAAAGCATTAACAAATATTAGGTATTTATTTTACTGTAACATGAGATGTGTGTGTTTGTACAACTGTACACCACAATCAATGCGTAATTATAACATTAGTTTCTGAATAGCCAAATTCAGTTTAGATGAATAGTGGCAACGCAAAAAAAAACGAAAATGGTTATACAGCATTCGATTGTTTTAAAGATTACCTAATAGTTAACAGAAATGTCGTTTTTAGTGCACCTATATTCATATCGATTTTTGAAAATATGTAAAATAACATAGTAGATCATTTTAGATCATGAAGTATTATTTAGGATTATAAAAACAAATTGAATTTATGCCACTTCAAATTAACCTTTTCACTACGGGAGACGCAAAAATGCGCAAAACCCAAACTTCCGCATACACGGGAACCGCATATTTACGCGAGCCCGTTCTTCGCATTCAGACCGGGAACCGCACGTTGTCGCATGCATTATAATATGCATTTGTACGTCCCTGATCACTGTAAAACTTTGGGACACCCTTGGTGGGGATTTCTGTAGCTAAAAATAGATTCATATAAACCAATACTGCAGTCGTATTTATGAATGCGTATTAAGTGTGTTGTTAGGTGTTATCCGCCTTCTTGAAAGTTTTCTGTAGAAAATGGCACGGAAATATCTAACCGATGCCGAACTTGAAGCAATTTTAAATCAAAGTGACGACGACGATGATTTTTCTGCGTATCTTGATTTGGAAAGTGGCTCAGAGAGTGAAAATTTGAGTGGAATTTCAGATGATGAAATTCCTTCAGCTGCAGAAGATACTGTGGAAGAGAATAGTCATGATAAAAGTGAGTAGCTTTCATAGCTGTTCCTACTCACAACATAAGAAGAAAGACAGGCAACCGAGTTGCTAACAGAAGTAAGTAGATAATGTATTTCTTTTGCAACGAATTACTGCAACTAGCTTTGTCATAACAGCTTTCCCTGCCACTAAGCAAAGAAAAACCGACGACCGTTTTCATTGGGACACTGACCCGGCTTATCAACCACAAGCGCATCAATTTCAAGATGTAAATGCAGGATGCAAGGCAAATGTTCCTGAGAACCCAACAGCGTTGGAATGCTTTGAATTGTTCTTCTCCGAAGACTTTATTGTGGAAATTATACAGCAATGTAATCTTTTTCACTCGCAAACAGCCGATCCTAATAATTGTGTTAAATATATCTAAAATATTTTTTTAAACGCTTTGTTTCTTTTATTACCGATAAAAGCAAATGGGGGGGGGGGGGGGTGTGAACATTTTAAGGAAATCTAAAAAGGGTCCCGTCTAAAGAAGGTTGGGAACCACTGTGCTGAGAATACATTCACACAGTTGCACCATCAAAGTACGAAAATCCATGAACTCAAATGGAAAAATTTACCGACACTTTTAGAGTTTATCCCTCCTATACAGAAACTACACCGACAAACTTCGAGAGGTGATTTCTCAGGTCATTTTAACAAAAAAGTTCCTACGAACATGGGTCTGAAAAATCTTTGTTGCCGAGTTACAGCATCATGAATCATTTTCTAGATAATCCAATTGTGATGAAATTCGTAAGAAAAATGTGCTCAACTTGCCATGAAAATAAAAATGCATCAATTCTTGTTGACAGTTGTGAGTTTTGTTTTAATATTTCCAAGCTTGAGTAGTTATTAAAATTTGGTGGGTAACGTTAATTACTAAAGAAATAATGTTTACATTTGAAGAATTAACGGATATGCTCATTTCTTATGGTGTTGCAAATGAAAATGGGCGCGAAGCGCAACGGCTTTACGCAGAAAGGTTTCCTCTTCTACGGCAACCACATCACATTACATTTGCGTCAGTAAAACGTCTTCGAGAAAGTGGCTCTTTAAAATCGGGAAATTATTTGGCTGGAAGACCAAGATCTGTTCGTACTGTGGATTTTGAGGAGACCGTATTAGATAGAGTTGCAGAAGATCCAAGCATTAGCACTCGTAATACAGCTGCTGAATTAGATATCAACCCTAGCTTAGTCTGGTATGTAGGGTAAATGCGGGAGAGTTGCCGCGGCAGGAGAGACGCCGTATAGGTATTATTTGCCATACTTATCGACAGATGGCGCTACTCGTACGTTAGTTGTAAGGTCACTATATCAAATAAGGTACCGCCATTAGTAATTTTTTATATCTATCCTTGTCGCACAATTTTCTCCAACTGGGGATAAAAACACATAACCTAACAGATTCCTCACTTTACAAGTGCCATTACACCAAAAAGAAAATCCCCAAAAACTAGTGTCTTCCCTATTGCACTTGGGAAATTTGTATTTGTTATCCTTATCTCACAATTTTCTCACATTCTCAAGCGAGGAATGGAATGGCGGTACCTTATTGATATAGTGACCTTAGTTAGTTGCCAAGGTCCGTAAATATAGCAAGCTTTGAAATATAGGTCATCCCACGCATTTCCACTATGTAGTGGGAACCAAAATGGCGCCAATGGCGGGAAATTTAAATTTTGTAGTGATGTTTTAGAATCAGTCAGTTGTTTGTTCGTTGGAGGTTAGGATTGCAATTGCACGTTTGTTGCGTTTCCGTTCATTTATATCCGTGTTTCTGCCTGTGTTAGAAAAACAGTATTTTTTAAGTCTACATTTTCCTGGTCCCGGTGTGATACGGTAAGTAAACTATCATTTTAATATACCTCACTAAAAGAGGTTATTTATAGGTTATTGGCAAGGATGTCCCCATTTAGCATGCTACAAGTGGTACCGTTTTAATTGAGATGTCTAATTTACTATTTTGTACTGATTCCGTCGTGATATTGTAAGTTAATAGGGCCGCTTAATGAACGTTTCACTAAACCTGACAATTATTTTCATATTGATTTAGTTCAAAATGTTTCTAGAACACAGAAGACACAACTATAATATCTATTGGGCACTAGGAAACTTTTCTGTTATTACTCAGTCTGGTGAATGTTATCGTATTTGGAATAGATAGATGTATAGTAATGAAAAACTCGTACCTCACACACTCTTAAATATTTTGTTGGCTCGCATTGATCGCGACCACAATTTTTAACCCAAATTTCTCGTCTTTTTTGGTCAGCAAGAAAACGAAATAAGCGAAAACCATGTCTTGAGTGGTTAGTGCAGTTCAAACATGCACACCCTGGCATTTTGAAATCATATAACCACAAATACACACAAGCAGTGACGTTTGTCAGTCTAATTGTCAGTGGGCACCAAAATGTCGTTGTTGGGATGACCTATATTTCTAAGCATACTACGAATATATTTACAGACCTTGGTTAGTTGCTCTCGCAGATCGCACTGAGAGCACCGCGTGTTAGATACCAGTGATTTTGTCGTGTTTACTTTAGATTTTGAGCAGGTAAGTGTTCATTTTAATGTTGAAATTTTATGTGTGATTTGATTTACATCAGTGAAAATTGTTCTGTGAAGTTTGCGCAACATCTGATTGTTGTAACTTGATTCTAACGGTCTTGTTAATGCGTTCAAGACCAACATAACCTAATTCCACATTACATTTGCATGGCAGCGGCATGCGGCGTCTCTCCCAACAAAAAGGATAGTGGCCGCACCACGAATTGGGATAGATGCCGCACTGCTTATTAGAGTTCCTTTCTTGCATGTAGTTACAAATATATCAACTTAAAATTGTTTTTTAAGGAAAATTTGGCAGAGGTTTTTAATTTATCAATTTAAACTATTTTTTCTAGTCATGCCACGAAAGTATAAAAGAAAAGCAACGGCCCAAAATAGAGCAGCATGGTCTGAAGAGCAGTTGCTTGAAGCAATCCAGAAGGTAAGAACTGGTGAAATCAGTAAAAGAGAAGCGCATAGGCGGTATAATGTCCCACCGAGAACATAAGAGCGAAGAATGACGACTGGAAAGTTAAAGAAATGCAGTCTTGGGCCTGAAGGTACGTATTAATTTTTTTTTCTGAAAATGTGTCTAAAATAATTTTATTTTTAGGAGTTTTGGGCAGCGACAATGAAAAGAGGCTTGTCCGCCATATCCAACGGTTGTCAGCCGCAGGTTTTGCACCAGACAGGAGGACAGTACGACAACTTGCATACCAGTTCGCTGAAAAGTTGAATATAACTCATATGTTTTCGAAAACAAAAGAAGAGGCGGGTTCTGCGTGGCTTACTTCCTTTTTAGAGAGAAATCCTGAATGTTCAGTAAGGCAAGCCGAAGGTCTCTCATTGCCTAGAGCTCATGGTATGAATAGAGAAGATGTCAGACAGTTTTTTGACCTGCTGGAAAAAGTAATAACAGATCATGATTTATTGGAGAAACCATCTCATATTTATAATATGGATGAAACTGACGTCCAACTTATAAACAAGCCAGGAAAGGTAATTACAAAAAAGGGAGCAAAAGATGTTCATGTCCTCACCTCAAAAGAAAGAGGAGAAAATGTTACCGCGATAGCCTGCTGCAGTGAAGATGACAAATATATTTCTCCAACTTTAATACTCACGGGTGTTAATAGAAAACCTGAGTTCTCCGATGGACTACCTGGAGGTTCCAAGGTGTACATGAATAGTAAATCGTCATTCATCAATTCAGAGTTATTTCACCAGTGGCTGAGGGATCAATTTATTCCCCATAAACCTTCGGGAAAATGTCTTGCTGATTCTTGATGGTCATACATCCCACAGTACGGATATAGAAATGCTCGAACTGGCTGATGAAAATGATATTATCATTCTGTGTTTGCCAAGTCATTGTACACAAGCGTTACAACCACTCGACAGAAGCTTTTTTCGTCCATTCAAAGTGTACTTCAATCAAGAAGCTCAACTTTGGATGAAAAATCATAGCAGTAGAAATCTTACAAGGTACCAAGCTGGAGAATTAATAGGCAAAGCATGGTTAAGGACAGCTTCTGTGGGCATTGCAGTTAATGGCTTTAAAGCCACGGGCATCTATCCTCTGGATCCGAATGCAATTCCAGAGCATTTTTTTCTATGCTCCATCCAGATGAAGCAGTTCCAAATGACAAGACCACGATACCTAAAGCCACCACTACTAAACCTGTTGCAATCCAGGAACCTAGCACTTCAAACTCATCGGACAAAACTTCACGTAACGACTCTGATAACACACGCAGCAAAATTTTGCAGGAAGCGTCTCCAGTTCCCAAAATACCAATACCGTTTAACAAAAGGGGAAAAGAAGGTGCAAGTGTATGAAATTCGGAGCAAAATATGGAGAATAAGAAAAATAATATGGATAAAGGCAAAGCAATTCCTAATAGATTCTCTATAAAGAAGAGCAGCATCAAGAAGACTGTGCCGTGTGGAAAAGAGAAGACATCATACTCCATCAATGATTCAAATCCTACTGAAAAGGTGAAACCCTTTCCCAAAACAAACAAAGAAAGGGCAGTATTGAACATGAATGGAGTGACGGTGACGAAGAACCCGTTGCCAAAAGACACAAGGACACAAAAAAGAATATTTTTGCGCGGAATGCTTTGAGTCCTATGAAAAAACAACAAGTAAAGATGACTGGCTGCAATGCATTAAATGCCTACAATGGCTCCATGAGTCTTGTACAATGTATGCAGACAAGTGTAATGTATGTTCCAGGGCCGAGCTACGTAAAAAAAATTGGAAACCGCTAAAGTAAGAGCTGGGGCATCTATCCTTTTTTGATGCGGCGTCTCACCCAAGAGTGAGGGGAGAGCCTCTTTGCTGCCATTCAAAAAAAAAAAAAATTAATTAAAGTTATTTTTCATAATATGTTTACTTTTATTATTATATATTCTTAAAGCTTAATGTATGTGTTACACTGTCATTAAATATGAAATCATTAAATGCATAATTGCAAAAATTATGATTTTTATTTGAAATGTGCGGCAACTCTCCCGCATTTACCCTAGATAGATAGATAAAGGAATTCATTCAGATAAGTATACAGTATGATTGACGTTACAAGAGGTGAGATCGACTAAAAATTTTTGAATTTTATTTTAAGATTGTGGGATTATGTCCTGCTTGGTCTGAAGAGAATTTTAAGAATATTTTCAGTTTTTGAAAAAAAGTCGGCCTTGACAGTGAAGCGAAACCTATTTTTTTTTTCACGTAAACTACATTTTTTGTTAATGATACGGCAAAATTTTACCAAGAAAAGTTGTTCAGAAAATTTATGGCCGTATACAAAATATAATATCAACAGGGAAGATGGCTTTAAGCTTAGTAAAACGTGGACCCCTGTGATACACGATCTAAAGCATTACAACCACTGTGCGTCATACGGCCACGCCCCGCGGATTACGTTGCACTCGGATGACCAACCAGCGTTACGCCACTCCGCCCGCCTGGCACAGAAGACTATAAATAGCTCCACACCGACCTTCGGTTCTTAGTGCGACTTTCACTCTGATGATGCAAGCTGCAAGGTCTTGCGAAACGTTAGTGAATATGGATGCACAAACAGCAAAACGGCCAAATCTGCCTAAGTATCCTCGTTCTCAAGATACTCAAACAACACGAGCCACCAAAGAGCATGGCCATCGCGCGGGTTTTTGCTCGACTTCACAAGGTGCAAGGCACATTAAGCCACATAATGCTGGGTGTTCATCTACAAATACTACGCGGTCTAAGCCGAAATTCTATGCTAAGGAGAATAATTCGAGTAACCGCGAAAGCCTCAAACAGTACATACGTATACAAAATTTCAGGAAGATCTAGCTACTCAGATTAAACCGTATTTTTTTTAAATTAAGAAAAATAAAATGTTAAATTGAAAATGACTTCATTGTTTTAAGATTGATAACTAGATGCTATTTTTACTTCGTGTTTGATAGGAATGAGCATCTATAATTTTCCTTAATGTGTGTTTGTTTGTGTGTCTGTGGCACAAAATAAAATCTCACGTTCCGGCTTCACAGATGTTTATATTTGTTTAGGTTTTGTTTTTCTTATCTTAGCGCTCGGATCGGAGCTTGACCTTTCGCGTATCCTATTTCACGTGCGCGTAGCGCGCAATTTGCTTGTACACTGTAAAAAATGAATGATGTTTAAAAGCAAAAATAGCCAATATGTATAGATATATTTGCCTAATCGAAAAAAACAATTCTTTCTGATAGAAGTAGCTCCGTGGAGTATGTATAATATTTATTGAATTTTTTTTTCACTAATTTTTGAACAATTTCCAAAGGAAACAAATAACAGTCCAACCCCAACCTATTATACCATACTGAATAACAGATTGAACCAACTCATAGTAAACGTTTAATATTGTTTCCCTTTTACAATAGAGGAAGTATTGGATTCACCCCAAAAAATCGAAATTGAGTTTTCAACAGATCTTCACGTTTTAGAGTCCCCGGAATCCAAAAACCATTTTTTTATTGGTCTGTCTGTGAACAGAATATCTCAAAAACGAAGAGTTATGGCGTTGAAACTTCATATATAAGTTTTGTGTACTATGTAGATGCGACAGCAAGCTTTTGAAGAAAATCGCATAACCGGAAGTAGGTGTTTACTCTTGTGATTTTTCAGTTTTTTTTCGATTTTTTCAAAAACGGCTCTAACGATTTTTTTCAAACTTCACATTTTTGTTACATTTTTAATGTGTATTGATGTGAGATAAGTGATTTTCCAGTTGAATACTTCTAAAATTTGATTCTTTTGTTTTTTTTTCTCTATTTTTTTTATTAACTCCTATTTTAAATAGAACACCCGGTATATTATTACATTTTTTAATTCAGCTTAAAATTCTAGAGAAAATTTGTCTCTTCAACTAACGCTCTATTTTATACCGTTTTTGTAGAATTTGTAATTTTTGAAAATTTTTAACGAATGCTTAAAAATTCAAAATAAAATTTTTGGCTAATTATAAGATTACTGTAAAAGGAAGTTGTGTGCGTGTTTTACACCACATTTTTTAATATTGTTTTAAGCAACTTAAATTTATATAAAGATTTCTTAATTTTAGTTACCGGTTCTTCTAAGTGTTTTTTCCATGCCATGTTACCGTCAATATATTCTAAGTTATTTAACATAATTTGCAGATGCAATAATTTGAGTACAGTTACAGTTATTTTTATTGTTATTAATACACTTGAATGAGTGAATGCAGATGATAATAATATGTGAAGTGATCTGTTGTGTTAAGGAAAAATATATAAATTTTGTTTTCGACAAGTTCAGCGATAGCAAATAGGTTTTTAATTTATGCATTATACGTGCCATTCCATATTCCGCCTTGCGTAATAGTTCCTCATGATTCTCTGCCGCAAAAACAATAGCATCAGCAAATTAAATTATGTCACAGTTTACATTAAGTTTCGTAAGCTCGATCGTTTATAATTTTATATAAATCAAAGCAATAAAGGTCCCAATACAGTTCCTTGTGAAATTCCAATTTTAACGATTCATTTATTACTCAAAGCTAAATTTACCTTAACTTTTTGTATTCTGTCTGTTAAATCAGATTTAATCAATTCAATTGCTGTACCTCTAATTCCAAGATATTCTCATTTTCACCGTAAAGTTGCATAATGTCTAAAGTACAAATTTCATTTAACAGAGCTAACCCTACGCTTATGCTGACCAAGGAAACCTTTTCACTATCTCAACTAAAAGCTGCAGAGTTGAGAAAGCTGCAACCAGAAAATAAGGTACCTATCTGCTAACAAGAAGATCTGTTTAAAGTCTATGTTACACTATTTACAAAATAAAGAACATATCATGAAATTTTAGGGATGAATAATGATGATTAGGTGACAGCAATGTCACTTATCACCCTAATGGTAATTGGTAGGTACTTGTATCTTTTGTAGTGAAAATGGTACCTGGTATATGGGTCCTTTCCAATATTTTAATTTTTGAAGCCACAGTTTGGATTGTTACTCGTGTTCCTTTTTGCTGAATAGCTGCCAATATGTTTTCCGTTTAGTACTTAATGCACTTATCCATATGTAAAAGTTAAATAACAAAAACTAATGTTTTGGCACTTGATTCCTTTGGTACTTCCACTCCTCAATTGACTGTATCGAAGAAAGTATTTTTGAAAGTGGCATTATATACATCGCGCCGCCTCAAGATGGCCAAGATACAGATATCCACAGTGATCTTTCATATGATGATCATGCTGGAAACGTCAATCACTTAGGTCCTGGCTCCTGAGGTATTGAGAGCAATGATTGAGTTTGTCCCTGACAAAACTTATCTTTCTGTCAATGATGTTCCTGTTGGCGACGGCATACAGCATTTCTCCAAGGAATTTGCGACCACAGAAGAATACTATTCCGAGGACGAGATACCATTTGCAGCTTTGCTTGTAAACGCTAACAATGTTCCTCGTAGTTCTCCACTATTAAAATAGAGCACTTTGGAGGAAGCGGGAGCCGCAATTTGTACGCTTCCAAAAAAAAGCTTGGATTTAAATTTAACTCGAAGTGAATTATTGTTGTTTGGAGGGCTTCTACTATCTGGATTTGGTAAATACCCCAACAAGCGTATGTACTGGTCTAACGAGAACGATGTGCTAAAAATATTGGCAGAATATTAGACTAAATAGATGTGAAACGATTTTGAGGCACTTGCATCTCAACCAGGGTTGGCATAATTTAAATCAAATCGGAGATTTAAATCCATACTTTTCTAACTCCACCTTTTTTAAGTCAATTATTTAAATCAACTGAAATAAATTCGCTAAATGTGCGCTTACAACGCTACCCCCATATTGCAGAGTATTGCTGGTTGCATACTACTTCGCGTTTACTTTACCTGACTTGACCTCTGAAGGAACTTTAGTTTTACTTTGGTCTTTGTGTAAGTGGGAATTGACACATCAGTCTATTATTGTATTATTTATTAGTAGTTATATGCGTTATACTAATGAGTGGACGTAAAAAGGACGCTATATGACAATATTTCGAGCATGTTAACAAAAACTCAAAAAATTTAAAATCTACCTGCAAAAAATCTGGAAAAGTTTTGCAAGAGATGGTAAAAAAGATTAAATTGCACAGAAGTATCAAAACGTCATAAGGAAGAAACATTAGAACTGGAACTGGAAGTTGTTTCTGATTCCGATGAAGACATTAGCTTGTGTGCCTTGAGAAATAAAATTAAAGCATCCAATAATCCTAATATTGTTTCTACTGCAGATCGAAAAAAAAAATGAAAATGTAAATGCTGGTATGTTGTTTGTAACTTGTAAGAATATTTTGTTGTTTTAACCTTCACTGTTTTATATTACATTAGGATGTTCAGCACCAAGTGGCTCTAGTACTGTAGAGAAACCGAAATCCAAAACACCACAAGCAGTGTCTACCCAGAACACACGACAATCCTTCGTGTCAGAACAAACATGCAGGAAAGGGAAGAGCTAAACAAGCAATGCGCAAGATTTATATTTGCTACAAATTAACCGTTTCGAATAGTAGAAAATATAGAGTTCATAAAATTTATGGATATGTTACGTCCAGGCTACAAAATACCTAATCGAAAGCAAATTTCAGGTTAGTTGAATACGCCACGGTAAATATAAGATGATTTCCGCTTAGGCGCCTTCCATTTAGAATCCTGGGATTAATTATACTTTTTTTCTTCAACTAGTTAAGCATTCCGTTTAGACTCCTCGACTTTGACGGTGACGTCACTGGAATGTTTGTATGACGTCATTGTCCAATAAAGGATGTGTGTATATTTATAAAGAACAATAGCAGAGGGTTAGCAACAAATCTGTGAGGGTGTAAGTTACATACTTCATTTGTTGTCTTAAGCTAGCTCTGACAATATGGAAAAAATTGAGTTTATTGAATCTCGCAAAGGTCGTCCTGTGGTGATTTATTCCGGCTATAAATTAAATTTTAAGCGGTCTAATAAAAATGGTACTACGCGGTGGACCTGTGTTGAAAAGTCATGTGGAAAGGAACACAGCTGCATAGTCGACATCGCCAACATAGAAGTGGAAAAGTGCCGCTTCCAGTGTAAAAATACGAGCACGAGAGGAACCTACCCCTGAAATTGTACGACATGAGTTTGCAAAGTCCAAAGATTTGGGGCTTGATTTTGTTACCGAAGTCCCAGATTTTACATCTGTGAAAACGACGTTATATGAAGCAAGGCATCAAGCGCTTGGTGTATCTAGGTTGCCTAAAACAAAAGACGATACACAGTTGCCAGCTGATTTGCCCCAGGACTTTTTATTTCTTGATGATGACTTAAGTATACCGGGTGACAATAAGACTAGGGCCATGCTTATATCTTCTTTATTTATTAATCGATTTGGATAAAATTTTATACCTAATGTCTGATTGGCTGATAGATATAGTCAAAATGGTTGACTTCCGGTTTTACCGGAAATGATACTAACTTTGTTTTTTTTTAATGGAACACCCTGTATATTTTATATTTTTCTGCATCTACGAGTCAAATTACATTTAATAGTGTTGCCAAATATAAATTTTTTTAAACAAAAAAATTATATTTTTATTAATTTTCAGTTTCAGATAAATATAAAGTAGTGGATGATGCATATCGCTAGATTGGTAATTACATTTTCTATCTAATGACAAGATGGCCCTTAGTAGGTGCCATTTAAAAAAAGTGACTTTTTCTTAAAAAACGAGTTTAGCAAACTATATTATTTTATTAAAGATTTGTTATTGACCTTATTGGTATAGTATTCCAACCAAAAATTGGAATGCTATTTAAAATCCAGTACACCATGAAAAGTGTAAGTCATGTCTAAGTTGGTTTCATACAATCAGTAAATAATATTCTAATGTCAATTCAGCTTTCAAGTAATGACAGTTTATCTGCAAATTGTACATGTAACTGTTTTGTTAAGGCATTGTAACATTGTGCATGATTTAAGTAGGTACTAGTTGAGTTTTTAAAACCGTATAGTGGCATAGAAAATTTTAAAAAACTTATATATCTTCCAAACTTCCCAATGCATTTGTCAAATTTGAAGGTTATTATCGAAGTGTCACTGAATGACAATCAAACAGTAATTTTATGAATTAAATTACGAAGTGACTTACTGTTTTCAATGCTGGCCTGATTTTAAATAGCTTTCCAATTTCTGGTTGGAATACTATAAAATAGCTATTATTAAGAGTTGCTAGAGTCAATTAGGAAAATTTTTTCCAAGACAAGGCCTTCTATGGTTAAAAATAAAAATTGAAAAAATAATTTTTTTGTTTAATAAAATTGAAATTTTGCAAGACTATTATATGTAATTTGACTCATAGAATCAGAAAAACATAAAATATACAGGGTGTTCCATTTAAAAAATCAAAGTTGGTATCATTTCCGGTAAAACAGGAAGTGAGCCATTTTGACTATATCTATCGGCCAATCAGAAATTATGTCTAGTATCTTGGTATAAAATTTTATCCAAATCGATTCATAAATAAAGAAGATATAATCATGGCCCTAGTCTCATTGTCGCCAGTCTGGATAGAGTGGGAAGGAATATTTGTCGCATTTTCAATCCACACAAACTAAGTGTGTTTACCCGGCATAAATCAAATATAATATAACAAATAGTTAAAACATTTGCTTATTTCAGATAACTTATTGTCATTTCTCAAGAAAAAAACCAAAAGTGCAAATCACAACTTGAAAATAAAACTGTCTGCTTTAGCAGCCAAGGTTGGTCGAATGTCCGTAATCAACCAATTATATGTTCCTGTGTTACCCACGCCCTAAGTTGAACTTAGCTTTAGATTATTCGTTATGCTAATTAAGGTAGCATTTAGACTAAAGTTATCAATATCCTGTGCGATATACGGGTCTCCCAGACCCCTTTTAATGTAAGCTTTGATTTATATTCAAAGATTTCGAGTTTAGATCAGAATTGACTTTACTTCAGTTCAGATTCGGCATTGCTGGCAGACAGTTGTGGTCTGAATTCCATCCTATCGTAATGTGTTTAAATAAAACAAATAGTTTTTAAAAACTCGTTTCATTGGACGTTAAACGAAACTGGCGCAGTCGGTAGGATACACAAAGAGCACTAAGCATATTTCGAATATTACAAATCAAAGTGCACCTTGAAATTTTAGTCTTTATTGTGTATGCTGAAGATCTACAACCCCATTGTTGGCATCGAGGTCCAGGTCTCCACGGAATAATCACCGTCCACCAGATTTCTGTAAAGCAGAAGCCACAACCCCAGAACCAACCCTTGCTGCTCTTTGCGTGGGACAGCCATCGCCCTGGAGAAGCATCGCTACTTCCGATGAGAGCCTATTGGAGGCACCTGATCATCATGATCAACAGACTATCGAAGTCACCAAGCAACCCATCATGCTAATGTAAGAAATTTAAATCGTTTGATCAAGTTCCAGTGAAAATTAAATCAATTAAGTAAAACCAATACTAACATAATATTAAGTCATCATTTGTAGGTTCATTTGATTATCGAATTGAATCAACTATCTCGATACTGATAGACGATATGAGATATTGGTTTATTTCATAATCAATTATTGCAATTGCGAAGCTACTCAGTGTAAACGCTAGGTTAACTTACCTTACTCACGCTTTGTATGTAGGAACCCTGATTTAGGCCCCTACTAATATTTAAGAAATTTACATAAATTAAAGTGCGCGTAAACGCATGAGCAACACAGATAGCGACGACCAGCTAGTGCATATAGCTGCTCCGACAAATCGACGAGCAATAATTAGGCCCGCTAATTTTACTCCCAATTTAATCACTCAAACATTATGAACGCACAAATTCAAGTTCCTGCTTCCAGAGCACAGGCCCCACCGCCAGTGCAACAAGCACCTCCTTTTACAGGGTATGCCCCTGCATTGCATACTTCTTTGCTGAAAGAAATCCCTAAATGTGAAGGCGAACCAGCCAAATTAACTGAGTATATCAGAGCTGTCGAGGACATTGTCACCCAATGTTTGCAACGTGATCATCCAGCAGCATATATTAACAAACTACTCCATTCTTCCACAAGAAACCATTTAAAAGACGCTACCCTAGAATTAGTAACTGGTCAGACATACTATTCTTGGAATGGTTTCAAACAGACTTTAATCGAAAACTTTGACGACCACCGTTCAGAGTTGAACATTCGAATAGACCTAATTAGCTTACGACAATCTCTAAAAAAATCTCCGATCGAATTTTATAATAAAATTAGGTCTATATTAGCCATTTTAAATTCTAAAATTTTTTTAGGCTCCGAAGACCAGGCTATAAAAGCTTACAAAGTGCAAGACGCTAAAGACCAAGCTTTAAAAACACTTTTAAGTGGTTTACTTGAACCCCTAGGAAGCTTTCTACGAGTTAGAGCTGCCAAATCATTAGAAACAGCCTTACAATACATTAAAAAGGAATTAGATATACGTTATTTCCAAAATTCCAAACGAACTTCTGTGAATCGCCCAAAATTCACGACGGTTCCGCACAATAACAAAAAATCTCAATCACCTTATCAGACGTAGCCAAATCTACGAAATTTTAATTACCATCACCCAAAATTTCAACCAAACCCCGCATTATAATTAAGCCCAATTTCAACACCAAAACCAATATAAGCAAAATATTTTCCCTCCCAGAAATCAGAACTCGCACGTAACATCTGCATCTGCAAGATTTACAAATAGTCAAAATGTATTTGCCCCGAATTTTAAACTAGAGCTAATGGAATCATCATCAATAAAAAACCGACCAGCTTCCCATCAAGCTTCCAGAGCTGCCCCGAATAGACCTTTCAACCTAAATTATAGGCAGCATTAGGTATATACACCAATCAAACAGAAAATCAAATTTCATCTCGAGTTGCATCATACGCAATTGTTGGCAGAGCCTCAATAATATGCCGTACAACAATACGATTTATTCCCCAATGACAAACATAATTGTTTTCCTGAAGTCCCCCGTAACGAAAATTATGAACCTCAAGAACTAGACAGTACCCCAGACTACTTTGAATTCTCCAGTCCAGATAGTGAAAATTTTTAGATAACAGCGCCGGAAACATCGATTCATTTCCAATTAATCCATCTCCTTCGCTACCTTATATATTCTTACTTAACTCAAATAAAAAAATCCTTATCGATACCGGTAGTTCAAAAACCATCTGAAATCCTAATTTCGTTTATGAACATTTCCCCCAATCAATTTATGAATCTCCATTTGAAATCAAAACTAGTCATGGAACTACTGTAAACCAATATGTAGCTGATGTGCCGATACCTGCATTATTTAATGAAGAAGGCACCCATCAGGTTTACCTTTTTGATTTTCACCAGTCATATATAGGTCTTATTGGATCTGACTTATTGTCTCTTTTACTCGTCAATATCGACTATAAAAACACATCCAAACTGAAAAAACTGTAATGCCTTTCTACTACAACGAAACTTTTAACAAACAAAAAAAAAGTTGGGTAGTTTCAATTTTGATTTTAAGCATACTACCATAGCACTGATTTAAAAATTTTTAAAATATAACAGCGTGTTCCATTAAAAAACCAAAGTCGTGTATCAATACGCAAAAATAGGAAGTCATCATTTAAATTGGATTACAATTTGTAGGCTACATACTGACATTTAAAACAAAAAGGGTTTTCAATATATCTATTATAAACAAAGTTACGAGCGATTACACACTGCTTCTAATCATATCTCCGTTTTCAGTATTGTGTAATGGATAACCGAGAACGATTGCTGGGCTTATACTTGCTTTATTTGCAACAGAAAAAAGCGAAGACCTAAAGCAAGAGTATGGGTTCATCCAGTGAATATTGAAAGGTCTATTGCTGGTGCTCTCATTACTTTGTTTAGAACTTTGCAAAGAGATGAAAATCAATCTTTCAATTACTTTAGAATGTTAATAGCAACATTCGAATAAAGTGTAACAACAACTCATAAGACTAAAAACCAATATGACAGACGCCATCCTACCGGTGGAAAGCCGTTCCGTCTGAAAGGCTCCATATAGCACACTGTATATCAAGACGCCGTGTCGGAGGTTGATGTGCGCCGTGGTGTTTACAGCGACCGTGTCTGGCTTAAGCCGTGGTGGACTCCATATGAAAGGTTCCATATGAACTAATAGTCTTCAATATTCACGGCACTGTACCGTACACTACCCACGGCGAAAAGTCATTTCGTCTGAAAGGGGCCTTACCCCTTCACAATGCATGGTATATCTTGACGACGTCATAATATATTCAACTTCTTTGCAAGAACACCTACAAAGATTAAAAAACGTTTTCCAGAGAGGTTGAGATACGAATTTAAAAATACAATTACATAAATCAGAATTCCTCCAGAGAACCCTTACATATTTAGGTCACATCATCACGCCCGAATCAAAAAGTTAGTCATTTCACAAAAGTTGAAAATTTTTCATAAGCTTTATTTGATATCACTAGTAAGTGAATGGACCTACAGCTGGCGCAGTTCCGGGGGGTGTAACTGCGGCAGCCTCCCACACACGTAAAATAATAATAAAAAAACTAATAACCCTAAAGCTGAAACTTTGTTAACATGTTGATTATAATATAAATAAATGAAAAAAACGTATCCACCCGAATTTAGAGTGGTGGATTATGCCCCAGCTTTTCACGTAAAGAAGTGAAAAATATGCGCTGAGTAAACTGATACCGCAAAACCTGACATTTGGTAAACTAATAGTTAAGTTAATAACTTAAATGAAAAAAAAACATCCAGCTTTATATATAACTAAATATGGGCGCTGCCAAGTTGCGCCACCTTTAACATTGGCCTTTAATCCCACTACCGAGTTGCGCCACTAAGATTAATGAAAGAAGAAGAGATTTCTAAAAAGTCTGTGGCGCCCCTCTTGTTTTTCCAACAATTAATAAGCCGATTACGCTTAAGTTACCCTTATCATGGTGGCCCAACTCGGCCAATGAGGGTTGGGGGCCGGGCCGTGTTATCTGACTAGCTCATAATATATATGTGTCAGAAAATGTATGCAAATTCAGTATCAGTTTGTTATTTTTGAGTGCTGTATGTCAAGCCGTTTTGGTGAAAAATGGAGGCCCAGTTTATGTATAGTGAAAAGGGGAAACCCTTATTACTAAGGCCCGGATCCTAGGTAAAATACCTTTTCTGACTATTGTAGGTATAGGATAAATAACTATATATAAATCCGTTTCACGAAAAATCTTATCATTTAATAGGAGTTTGATATTACCTATAATACCTATTTCAAGTTTTTTTAACCTAAAGTCGGAAGTTATATCACCTGAAATAGGTTGTTTAATTTTTTCTGTTTTCTTATTGTTTAGATTAATTAATATATCCGTTAATTTTCAGTCTGCAGTTGGGATAATAGTCACAACGTGCATCCTAACCTTAAAAAATAGATTAACAGTAATTTTTAACATGTTTATTGTTAATATTTATAAGGGGGTTTCAGGAAGATTATGACTAACTGGAATACATCACACCCGATCAAAATTATTGGTCACGGATGGAGCAGCGTGTATGGTGAAGTGTTGTAACGAGTATTTGAAAGTATTTTACTCAGATCTAATTCACATTATTTGCTTGGCCCACGGTCTAAAATTTAACTCACATACATTTTTTAAAGTATAGGTAGCAATGCCATTTGAAGATACAGCAATGTGCATTTGGAGGACTAAAACTAGTTTTCAACATAAACCTCTGAAACAAGACTATAATTTGCGATATTAGGCCGGTAGCTATGCATTTATTGCCGAGCTAGTACATTACGGTCGAGCCCGTCAGGTCGAGACACGTAATCTAGCAAGGCCATAAACGCGAATACCGGTCGTCTGTTGTATATTTTTCTGAATACTGAACAAGAACAAGACCCATTTTGATTATTAAAGAATAATCCCAAATTATTTGCTTTAAAAATGGTTGCGATTCGTGTTATACGTTTGGCAGTACTGAAGTGTATTGTTGGTGGCACTGTCAGTGTATGTCTCGAGGTTAAGTTTTGCGTCAGTTTGTACCAAACTGATGCAAAACCTAACCTGCTAACCTCGAATGTGACGGAAACTGACAGTGCCAGCAACAATATACTTCAGTACTTCCAAAAGTATAACACGAATCACAGGCGTTGTTAAGTGCTACCGGACTAGGCCAGAAAGACCTACCTACCGGACTCGTTGATAATCTGGGAGATAGTTGCTTAGAGGAGTAAAAACACATTTAATGTGCCGATAGATATAGTGAAATTAGAACAACGCCTGTACGTCTGTAATGGATTTAATGGAAATAATTAATAAAATTTAAACTTGCTTGAAAGGTATTTCTGCCAAACCAAGCGAAAATGGTTTTAAAAAATCAACTAATATTTTGGAGAAAACTCCAGGTTATGGGTTTATGAAAAACGTACTAAAACTTCAAATAATGAACAGCCCGACGAACCTATAGATAATATTGATTGGTTCATTTACAAATTTGTACCAATTATCTATTTCTGTAGAAGATAAATTTAGCTCTTCATGGCTGAAAATATATTCACAGATAAATGATACTTATTTACGCCAGAAAATGTATTTTATTTGTTATGCTAACAGTAGCAAATAAATTTAGTTTATTGTTTAGATTTTGTTCTATTTTAATTTTCTTTAACCTATTTTAAGTACCTAGTCCTAGTTTTTAATAACCTATTTTAGGTACCTAAAAAGAAGTTTTTTAAAACCTAAAATCCTAGCCTTACTTATTACTGTTCCGCAATTACAAGTTTTCCAAAGCCCACACATCAAAGGATGGCACAGTAAGGTGGAAGTGCACTAAAAAACAATGTTGCGCTAAGTTATACACCAGTGAATCACAGCAAGGGGTTGTTACTCACGAGGAATTCGGCCACAACCATGATGAAGATCGCACTATTTCGAGACAAGTAATTAGCAATTCCGTTAGACGGAACGCCATGGAGGACCTGTGTGACAAACCTGCCAAACTTATACGTCAGGATATCAAACACAATGCAGATCATGGCACCGAATTATCCGCAGAAGACATCCACTGCATCAGGAAAAATATGTATGAAGCCCGACGTAAGATTTTACCAACATTGCCGGAGTGAAGTGTTTGCCACAGTTAAGAAATTGCGTTTAGAAACAAATAAAGAGGAAGCATTCTTGTTGTCTGCCAGTGAGAGTGACGAGATAATAGTATTTTCTTGTTTTTCAAATTTAAACTTCTTGTGTTCAGTGGACATTATCTATATGGACGGCAGCTTTAATTATTCTTCACGGTATTTTACACAACTATTTACAATTCATGGGTTTAAAAACGGTGTCAGAAAAAGGCAGGCTCATTTGGAAAATGTTAGAATACAATAGCAATGCAATTTCTAGATTTAGTTATGTAAAACAAATTAGCTATAACTATTTACCAAGTGCTAAGTAATAATCTGATGGATGTATGATTTCTAAAATAAATGTGTTTAATGTTCTTCACTCTGCTTTCTTTTGTTATACACTAGGAATACCTTCCGACATGTTAGCGAAATGAGGTAGGTAAGTTGGAAGGGTCATGCTAATGACCGTATCACCACAGGTAAAGAGATAAGCTATTATAATACCCATCATAATCCCTACTTAAGAAATACTGCTATTATATTATCTATGCTGCTATTACTCTCCTTTTCGTGGCGCAACTCGGAATATAAAATATAAAGCTGGATATATTTTTCGTTTAACTTATTCAGTCAACTATTGTATTACCAAATTTCAGCTTTTACAGTATCAGATATCTATACTTTTCTCATTAAACACAGCGCGTCCATGCAGTTATTATACTATCTCAAGTTTTTGAATTTAAAGCGTTTTAGTAAATATTTACACATTTAAATATTTATACATAACATAAACAGTAAATATGTGGACATTGAAATGCGAAAAGTAAATATTTACACATAAAAGTGCAAATAGTAAATATTTAGATAGCCACTTTGCATAATACCGAGCTAAGATTTAATACAGAAGTTTTATGATATACCGAATAGCCCATTTTTTATTTCGGTACCTATACCAAAATTTCTAGACATGGGCCGCGCAGCAGTCGGTCTATTGTATCTAGTATGAAAGGCTCCTTTCTCCCCACCACGTCCTCAGATCCGGTATCGAATACGTGTAGATGAACAGCTGCGAACCGGCCCTGTCCCCTCTCCTACTAAAATTTGGCGTCGCTGCTCCGAATTTGCCACAGTGACGCCAAGCTATCTAGTGCCACCGTTGAACTTTCACCAATCGGAGCTGCGACAATGTCCAACGTAGATCCCTTTTGTGTATTCTGCTCAAAAAAAAGTGGAAAATTAAATATTTTTGATGCGGACAAGTTAAACAAGTGTATAGCCATATTAAAAATTCGGAAAGACGCTGGTTTGGCTTTCTCCAACGTTGTGTTGCCGGAATGTGTCATATAGATGGATCTATTTGCAAAACTATAGTATGAGCAAAAACTAACTCCATCAAAGATACCTTTGGAATTTTGAAGTCATGTGTATTATAACACCAGAAAATTAGAAGGTGTCATTTGACATTTGTTATGATTGTGTAATATTTTTTTTTGTAAATTTCTGAATAATTTATTTTTAAAAAATTTACCAGAACATAAAATACTTATACCTGCATTTTTGAGCCCGTGCGTGCACGTCATCAATCCGCCTTTTAGTAAGGTTGTCGGTACCAACATTTGAAAAATATAAAACTACTTTTTTTTTCAATAAAACAATGATGAAAATTGCTTTTGCTAATAATATAGCTTAATATATTGCTAAGCCGTACATTTTTTTGTTTTAATATTTCATAATTTCCATGAACAATAGCAAAAATTATAATACGTCGGGGTACTTTGTGTTTTCAAGTTCTGCTCAGGGAGTTAATAAGTACACATGTCACTCTTTAAAACGACTTATCGAGAGATCCAAAAAAAAACTGTTCCTCAGCGGGCTATGGAAATTCAACGTATGAATAATATGTTGGTGACACTGTACGTCAATGTCAAATTCGAGGTTATCAGGTTAGGTTTTCCGTCAGTTATGACACAAATCCTAACCTGCTAACTTCGAATTTGACATTGACGTACAGTGTCACCAACATATTATTCATACGTTGAATTTCCACAGCCCGCTGAAGAACAGTTTTTTTTTTGGATCTCTTGATATTTGTTATAGTAGTTTTGACAGATATTGACAGTGACATATAGTTTAGTTTTGCATTTTAAAAATCCGTTGTTTTCATAACGTACATTGCGAACAAGTTATACTGTCGTTTTTTCACTGCTACAAATTACTTTGCGGAAGAGTTTAGCTGCTGGAAACGGGTGGTAAACTCTAAGCTAAAATGTCGACAGCCTTGCCCAGAAAGTCAAAAGAGCTTGTTGCCGCTTTAATAAGATATTTTGAACGAGAAAGAGACAACGGTGGTCCACTTATACCGCTAACTGCTGTGAGAGAAGTAAGTCATTTACACCTGTAATATACTTACTTACTTAATCCTAGGACCTTTCTACCCTTGCGGGTGTATGGTCAGGGAGTGGGTAGGGTTTTATTATGTCTTCGGTGTCTTTCTCCATTTCCGTTCCCATTCTTGCCTATTTTGTACTCTATGCCTCCCTTAAAGGCTGCATTCCTAACTTCTTTCCTCCACGAATTTCTCGGTCTTCCTTTCCTTTTCTTTTATGTGTGCGTGCTTCAAATACGCTTCTCACCGTCTTATCTTCTACCATCCTCGTTACATGCCCTAACCATCTTAACTGCCCTTCTACTATCGTATCATAATTCGTAATATAATGACCAACTACATTAATCGAAATTTTCTAATGTTTTGGTGTTACAGAGAGTTGCCAATGCTTTAAATTTAAGCATACGAACAGTCTCTTCGATTTCGCAGACCTGCAAATCTGGCGAACTTCTGCGTAGCCCTAAAAAAACAAAAAACCTGTAAGTGATGTCGACGATTTCGATCAGGTTGCAATTCGTAATGCTGTATACACCATGGTTCAAAATAGTAAGTTGGTGTTACTCTAATGATAAAAATGTAAAAAGTATTTGAATTTTGGGTTGTTACAAAGTTTGCCGTTTTTAGAGCAATACATTACCCAAAAAACACTTTCACAAGTTTTAAGAGAAAAAGATATCTTTCATGGTTCAATTAGTTCGTTGAGAAAAATTCTTCACAACATTGGTTTTCGTTATAAGAAAGATGACCCTCGCAGAGGATTAATGGAATTACCCAATATTGCATTATCTAGAGTTCGTTTTCTGCGAGAGTATGTGAAAAATTTGCAATCTGAAAGTGGGCGCCTATGTGTATTTTTAGATGAAACTTGGGTGTTTGAAAATGGAACAATTTGCAAATCATGGCAAGATGACGATGTAAGAAGCGTACGAAAAATTAAACCAGAAGGACGTAGGTAAATGAGTTACTAATTGTAGTAAACAACTATGTAATTCATGCTTGAATTGTTATAGATATATAGTACTTCATGCAGGAAGCAGTGAAGGTTTTATTCCTGAGGCATCATTAATTTTTGCTTCAAAAACCAAAGATGCTGACTACCATGGTGAAATGAACAAAGAAAATTTTCTAAAGTGGTTTAGCGAGCGATTATTGCCAAAATTGGAAGAACCGTCGATTATTATTATGGATAATGCGAGTTACCACAGTAGTTTAATGGAAAAATTGCCAAACTCTTCCTGGAAAAAGGCAGAAATACAAAATTGGCTGCAAAAAAGAAATTTTGAATTTCCAGACAATGCTTTAAAACTCAGTTTACTGGAAATTGTTGCACGGTTAGTTTTGCTTATTATTTATGAATTAGTTAGAAATATTATTTTACATTTTATAGCACTACATTTTTTCATAGTAGTAATTCTTGACATATTTGTAGCAATAAGCCTGAAAAAATTTATGCTATTGATCAAATGGCCCTTGAGCATGGACATATGGTTTTGAGACTCCCTCCATACCACTGCCAATTTAACCCAATAGAAAACATTTGGGGAATTTGTAAACAATATTACAACAAACACATTGGGGAAGAAGGTTATGGCAGGGAAAAATGTCTACAGATGTGGCAGAAATCACTGGCAACAGTTACACCTGATATGTGGAAAGCTACTGTGGAAAAAACAAATAAAACTATTGTCGATTGGTGGCATAGAGAGGTTGGTTTCGATCGAGAGGATCAAACACCTGTAATAATCGACCTCGAGGATGATTCAGACGATAGTGACGTTGAATTTGAATCGGAATAAACCAACCGCTAAAACAGCAATGTTTTCCCCTTGATATCGAAAAGCTTCTTTTAAAATAAATTCACTAATAACATGTAAATCCATGTTTAGCCTGAAGAAGTGTCTAGATATTAAAGAATGAAAAGTTGCAAATATCTGTCCTATTCCAGTAATTGTTTAATACTATACTAATGTTGTATTTTTAACTCATTGTTTTTCTTAACTACTTGCGTTTATTGTTTTACACTCTCTAAACTTGTGTCTGTATTAAGTTAAACTTATGGTCTTCTTTACTGGATTTGTGTTGTCTATAAAATTTAATGCTTTAGTTAGAACTACAGACATAAAGAGATAGAGTGACAAGGTCAACATGACACACACACACTCAGCTCACACAATGGTTGTTGTGCAAGCGCAAAATGCGCGCTCCAACTTTGTATCTCGAATCCGGGGCAAGTTGAGCATTGTACCGCCAGATGCAAGCACATAAAGCACCAGCCTCGACACCGCAAGGTAAAGCGAGGTTATCGATTATACATACATATATACATAGTTATTTTAAAATGATAATTAAATGATTTATTTGATTTAGTTGTTAAAATACTGCGCAATTCCAATTATTATTCTTTGTGAAAATATGTAAATTATTTTACTATTATAGTCAATTTGTTCTTTATTTTATGTGGTACTCAATACAATGTTTTTATTAAAATAAATCGAGCAAAATTGTATTTTTAATTGATTTTAAGTTGAGCACGAAAAATTACATAAATACCTGCACAAGTGCACAGTATTATAAGTAGCCTCAACAGGTAGATAACATATACAGTAAGGACAGCAAGTAAGCAAAGTATCAGTTACAGGAAAATGCGTCTAATCCGTATACCTGAAGTGCGCCAATTCATTTCACACAAGCTACACATCGTTCAAGTTTTTAAAGTGCTGATTTTCTAAGGTAGTTTGGTCACTTAATTTTACATTAATTGATAGTTGTCAACATTTACAATAAAATTTTATGTAAATTAATGTGATGTTAGTTTTTAGTTTTCCTGTTGTGGTTTTTTCTTTCATCTTTAAAATTTGAATTTAATATATTCATTCAATTCTAACTGTTATAGTTGTATTTTATCTACCTTCACTTCACGTTAAAATGCAATTTTATCGTCTAGGCGACAAAAATTACATATTCACATTGTTGGTAGCACTGCCAATCTATGTGAAATTAGAAATTTGCAGGTTAAATGTTACGTCAGTCGCGTCAAACAACATACTTTTAGTGACTGTATATGGCTCATATAAACGTACTAGGATATGATGTCATCAATATGGTATGACGTGCACGCACGGGCTTAAAAATTCAGGTATATAATAGAAGCTTATTTTCGAAATTGACAATGGTAATTGGCAGTACTCTGCACAGGCTTGTTTAACCGAATTTAGGAAAAGATTTTCTAACCTTGAAATAACAGCAACGGACTTTTTTTTATCAAGTACGACGTACTGTAGCTGCTTTCAGGGAAACTGGTAGTATAGCAGACAGAGCAAGAACTGGTAGACCACGTGTGAGAACTGCGGAACAAATTGCAGATGTCCAAAATCGAATGCAAAACGAACCCTCCACATCAATCCGGGGGCCAGCAGCAGATTGAGCGGCATACTCCGAAGCATACTAACGTCCAGGTGTTCGATGGATTTTTTATGCTTCATTTGATGAGGGAACTTCCAGCTACTTATGGAAACATATCTACTAAAATTTTAAGTGTTTTGTTCTAATGATGCGGAAGTTGTAGTAATGGCTTTTGATATGTGCATTTTTCCTTCCATCAACGACCATGAACATTCTTTGAGAATGTCACACAATTCCACATCGAGGGAGCAGATCAAATACGTTATTCTGATTTCAGTACCGACTTGAAAAACGCAAAATTTAAAGAGGCGTTAGTGAATGTTATTATACAGCACTGGACCACTTGATCACGCAGCACATGTCATTGGTAATAAAGTAAATAATGGCCACGTAGAAAGGACGCATGGTGTTTTATTAAGCTGTCCAGCGCATGAAGAAGCGGATACTAAGATCGTTTTCCACGTCTGCCAAATAGATTACGAAGCATATGTCACGATAAGATGCTCCGATACTGACGTGGCCATTATAATGCTTTCTAACATGAGTGCCTTAAGTAACGAAGTAACGCTAATGTTAAAGTTTCAATGGAGTCGGTAATAATCAGCGCTTTATTAACATTAGCAAACTGTATGAAACGTTAGGCCCTAAATTGAGAGCAGCGCTGCCGGCTTTCCATGCCCTAACGGGTTGCGACTATAACCCGTCATTTTTCAAGAAAGAAAAAAGCCGGCCGTATGCAATTTTACACAACTCAGAAATATATATCGATAGTTTTATCAAACTAAGCAACGCACCTGATGACGAGTTGCAGAATACGTTAAATACCGCAGTTCATTTCAAGTGGATCACTTAAAGAAACTAGTTTCGACGACGTTTTCATAACAAATTGTAGTTTGTATTATTACTAGGAAGCGAATTAACTGTTGTTTTAAAAGCATCAGGTAGCCACACGTCATTTTTAAAAAATATAACTTTTAATAAATAGCCGATAAGTTGACATTGCAAAGCTTGCAGTGAAGAAACTTGAAGATTTTGGTGTGTTTTGTGTATTGTTTGATAAAAATGCATGACTTATTAATTAATTATTGATTATTATTGCTTTAAACAATGCCACGACGTCAATTAAACTTTACTACAAGTTATGCATTGTTGGCTTTTCGCGTACTTATTAAAAATGATATGAATTAAAAATTACATGTGGCTACTTAATATTTTGAAAACAATAGTTAACTCAATTATTACCTACAATACAAACTACATTTTGCTATAAATAGGTTAGAAAAATGTCGTAGAAACTAGTTTCTTTAAGTGATCCACTTCAAATGAACAGCGGTGTATTACAGAAGAATACGTTTGTCGTATGTATGGATTCAAAAAAAATCAACCAAGTCAACGAAGCACGAGTTGCAACATTATTGAAGACGTATATTTTACGAAACGGTGACATATTCCGTTTACCGAAGAATATCGACGGATCAGCTCTGCCTCCCTGCAAAATTGCTGCAGACAACGTATATAGAAAATATTTAGGTACACGCTCATCTTCAGGTTCCAACGGCATTACATCAGACTGATTTTGGCTGGGAAGAGGGGAAATTTCATTTCAAATGGTTCGAGGGTGAGCAGCTACCCTCTTCCCTTGGAGATATAACTATCGATGATGACCAAAAAAGTAGTGCAGGTTAGATTATTACTGATATATTTCTCTCTCATTTCATTATTTTTTTTCATTTTTCAATGTAAATTTTTGATTTTCCTTTTAATTTTATCTATATAATTTTAATTTAAAAATAAAACTGAATAATATAACAAATTTGTATAGCATGTAAACTTTTTTATAATTCATAATCCGATTTGCGTTACAATTTTGCTCTCGCGTGTTATAGTGGAAGCGCATAGGGCCAAAAATGGGGGGAAATAAATGATTAAAGTTGGCAACTTATTTTTTATCTTTAATACTGAATGTAAAAACATTTTTTGCCCCCTCTCTTCCCCCAATTGTTGATAACATAAAATGGCAGTACCTCAGAGACGAATAAAGATAAAAATGTCATTCTTACGCCAAAATTCATGTTTCTGAATGTAGAATAATATTATTCTTTATGCTTGTTTTATTCGAACATTCAGGGAGATGCGGTGAAAAATGCTTTTTGAAAACGTTTCTTAACATGTTTCAATCATACCTAGTGCATAAATCACATAATATCGAAAAACATGTTCTAAATAAAACGCTGTACCTTTTTTTAAATCTATTTGTAGATCGAGAAATCGCCGATTTTTTTTTAATTATTGTCATATTCACTAATTAATAACACAATTAAAAATAGATTAAATAAAATTAAATTTAAATCTAAACATTCTGATAATACTATTTATCTTCAACCAAATTGCTTATGAGATGAATTTAATAACAATAAAAATAACAACAATCCTAAATATATTACTCTTCCATTTATACCAAAATTATCTTTGTCATTACAAAAAGAACTTAATAAATTTAATTTAAAAGTTGCTTATAAAAATAATAATACAATTGGGAATTTGTTTTTCAATAACCTTAAAGATAAAAATAAAATTACTGATGAATCTAATATAGTTTACCAAATGGATTGCAAAGATTGTGATGGCAATTACATTGGACAGACTAAGCAGAAGCTCTGCAAACGTTTAAATCAACATAAAAATTCAATAAAAGTCAAATTAACTTCACCTAATAAAACTAATACAGCTCTAGTTGAACATACTTTGGAAAACTTTCACAATTTTAATTTTTCTACACCAAAAATCCTTCAGAGGGAAAAAAACCTTAAAAAACGGCTCATTTATGAAATCATTGCTATAAAAAAGTCCAAAAACTGTTAATTATAGAACTGACATAGAAAACCTGAACTTGATTTATCATAATTTATTATAATATTGTTATTTAAGATGTTTTTATACTATTAATCTATAACTTAATAATATTTTAATCTTTATGCTTAACAAATCATTGGAACTAATAAAATTTGGAACTCTTGATGACAAACTTTTTGCGCATGCGCTAGTGCTTTCGTCTTCGTCTTGCTACATCTGTCATGGCCGCAACACGGCATAAATAATTTGCTCTCAAACAAATTAATAATTCTAATACAATAAATACCGCTATTATACAAAAACCATCTAAAAATTAATTTGTAAGTATACTCATCATAATCAATGCATTTTAAATTATCCAGCTTGATTTAGTTACAGGAGATTCTGGTTTGAGATTACTTCAGCAATTTTGGAATAAATCGGTCATGGCCGAGTTTGGCGGGTGACCCTGAAAATTGATAATTGCATAAAACTCTTAAAACCTTATAAATAATATCTAAACTGTTGAGTAAGTATTTTCTTCAAATTATCATGCTCTCTATATAAAGTGACACATATTTTTACAGGAATGCACCTCTTTTAAAAAAATTTCAAACATGGCCGTAACAGTAATTCTGCCATTTTTATAAATAAAAATTAATATTTCTAAAATAAAATTTCAACCAAATATTTTCTGAATAAAATAACTAAAGTGAGTAAGTAAGTTATCAAACTCTTAATTCCAATTATTAATTCTAACAAATTCTTACAGAAAAATCGATTATTAAAGAATACAAAATTTATAATTAAAAAAAAAAAATTTATGGCTGATCATTGCTGATATATAAACTCAATTAAAGTAAGTACTATTTTCAGTTTTCTTTCAAAAGTAAAGTAATCACACATTTTCATTATAGGTGCTCCTTATATATTTATATACCCATTAACAATAACATAAAATGAAGATGGTTTCATTACTTTTTGAAGTGGTGGTTATCTTAAATATGACACAGATTTGACAGAAGCAAAAAGAAACAAAAAAAATTTCTCGAATAAAAAACGACAGCAAGACGAACTTACTTAATAATAAATTTTTTATCAGTAATAACGTGAGTACTTTTATCAGTTTTTAAAATTATTTATAACTAATTCGTATGACTTCCTATAGGTAATATTTTAAATTTCTCCCAATATTTGAAAAAAAATTTTAAAAAGCAACTAATTGCATAAACGGATTTATACATAGAATGGCAATCTTTGAATAACAAAAAGGAAATCTTAACAGTTTTAGAGTGGGTATTCTTATTGTTTCCTTATTACTTTGGTTTTTAATATAGTATTTCATTTACAGATTAAACAACAGAATGTTAAACTTACAATATATAATTGGAGAATTGGAGAATGTACTTAATTTTTATCGCCAAATGAATAACAGGTAACTATTTGAGAGGGTTGATTTTTTCACTTATTTATTATTTTCATAAATATTCTTGTAATAGTGTGTTTTTATTTTACAGAATGTTATCTAAAACTTATTTTAAACTGTTTGTAATTGTACACTGAAGAAGGCACCAGGTGCTGAAATATATATGTTGTTATTTATGTTAATTGTAAAACAACAAAAAAATTTAGCTGCTCTTTCCTTTTACTACTAAATTGTCATTAACCGCGCGAACAGCAGAATTTTATACGATTGGCAACGCTGGACCTGTCTATGCAGCCCTCGTGCGGGGGCAGGCTACTATTTATATTCCAGTGTTAACTATTCGACGCCGACCGACGGGCCGATAAGTATCGATTTGATTTTATTTCGCGTGTGGATCTAATCGGGAAAACTTTAGCTTTGTTTATTATTTGTGCAATCTAGGGTGCTATACGAGTATACTTGTTAGTCGCGCGACTTTATATGATGAAACCTGGAATATCTTTCGATTATTCCAAGTGTGTGATTTGCCAAAGCAAAAAAAAACGAAGGACTTGTAAAAAATCCTAAAAACTATGATCGAGTAGTTGGAAGCTTAGAAACACATGTGAACTTAAATAATCCTTATATGAACACTTATATGGTTTGAGAACCAGTATTAGCGTCGAAGAGTTCAAAACAAAGAATGCAACTTGGCAGTTGACATGTTACAGCAATGCAACCCATAAAGAAACATCTAAACCTGTAAGTGTAAATTTAAGGTCTAGTAACTATTAACGGCAAACAGAAAAAAAAACTGATGTTTCTTTTGTAATGGGCCAGAAACAAAAACAAATAAATTACATAAAGTACGTAGTTACCGATGATTCAGGCGACAAATTACGAGTTTCCGTTTATTTAAAAGATAATAATGAGCTGAAAATAAAGTTATCTGCCTTCATCTCGGAAAGTGATGCTCATGCTAATGATATTGTTTACCATAATACATGTTGGACAAATAATGTCACAAATGTTCTTAAAAAGGGTAACAGGCCTATTCAAGAAGCGCAGAGTAGAGTAGATAGGGCAAATAACCGGAAAGGGACGTTTAGGCGCGCACCTTTAGGCGCGCATTATTAGGCGCGAGCTTTTAGGCGCGAATCTTTTAGACGCGGACGCTATTAGGCGCCTGGACGTTTAGGCGCCGCAACTTTAGGCGCGGAGACAGTTAGGCGCCACATGAAAGAAATTCACATTATTCTTGATTTTAAAATTTTTTGTTACTTAATTATTGCAGTCATTAATGTTGAAGAAAAATTCAAACCTTCATAAACAATATATATTCAGCTTTTTACGAGCCTTCTTCAGTGTGTTCAGTGTTCAGTGTAAAGTTGTACAAATTTACATATTGAATTCACATTTTATCGATTATGAACAATTAGTTATTTACTTTTTGTATATGGATAATTTAACGTAGTGAAATTATATGGTGTGTATAATTCCAACACGTTAAACTACCCATATACAAAATGTAAATAACTCATTTCTCATAATCGATACAATGTAAATTAAATATGTAAATTTGTAAAACTTTAACACTGAAGATGGCTCGTAAAAGCGCCAAATACATATTGTTTATGAAGGTTTTAATTTTTCTTCAACATTAATTACTGTAATAATTACCCAACAAAAAATTTTGAAATCAAGAGTAATGTGAATTTCTTTCATGTGGCGCCTAACTGTCCCCGAGCCTAAAGTGGCGGCGCCTAAACGTCCAAGCGCCTAATAGCGTCCGCGTCTAAAGCGCTCGCGCCTAAAAGTGCGGGCCTAAAGATGCGCGCCTAAAGAATCGCGCCTAAACGTCCTAGACCGGCAAATAACGTATTTATCAAAAAATTGGAATCTATATTGTATTCAGGATCCATCACAAATATGGAAAAATTTGAAAACTGGTATGATGAAATATGTACTGAAAATCATATTCCAGATACAGAATTACTAGAAAAACTCTAAAAAGGTATATTACAAATTCTTTTTCTGACGAAATTTGCTCAATCCCACTAATCCGAGTCATACGCAAAAGTTATGTTTGAAAGCAGTTCGAGATGAAATCTGTGCGTCGAATGTTCCTGATGCAACGGATTTTGCAGAAGTAGATTTAAAAATTCTCTACGATGCCGCAAAAATTATTAGGAAATTGGTATTTAGTAGTAAACATTGGAAGTTTGAGGGAAGCATAAATTTAAATGATGGCACAGTAGTTCCTGAGCAACTGATATTGTTTCTCAATGGCTGTATTAAAGCGGAGAGAGTTCAGAAAAGTTAGAACACTGTGATTCAGCATTTAAAATTGCTCAAATATTATATATTTGAAATATTGCCCCGTACGCAAGCTCAGAACAAATCTGATAACAAAAGAAAGGCAAGATATTATCCTTTGCAAATAAGCGTAGGTCTAAGTGTATTTCATTCAACAAAAGCAGAAATCATATTGTTTGTTTACATTCCTTGGGATGTTCAATTCATTATGAAAAAATCCTCCGCTTGGAGACAAATCGCTAACTCAGCACTAACACACATATCAGAAAATAATAATATTTATATATGATCTAATATAAAATAGATATATTGTGCTGCCCCGATAACATTTTTTTGGAAGACACTTATAATGGAAAAACCACCTTACATGAAACAACAATGGTCGTGTATCAGCCTATCCAACCATCTGACCAGACCGTTCTTTTAAAGTTACTGGGCCAAAATACGGACTGCACATTAAAAACCATCCCACCTGAATTAAGTACACTTATTCCATGTTCAATAAAGAAAAAAGATAAACTCAACTACTCGCCTTTGCCAGAAGTTCTTATGGATAGTTCAGAAAGCATTAGTACCCATAAATTAAATGACATGGTTTGGTTGAGTTCTGTCTATGTCCAACGAGTTGACAGTTCAAAAAATTGTCCAATACATACGTGGGCCGGGTATAATTCATTGTTTACAAAAAAACATATCTCAGAATCCAACACGAGTTTGCCTGTTACCGCTAATCTGCGAATCTCCTACAAAACCATCTGTACAGTTAACCTTTATGAAAAAATGAGAAGCAATTAGCAAACAAATTAATGATAAAACCAAAGTGGTTGTGACGTTAGATATGGGTTTATTTAAACCTGTACATTTTTTGTCTATGGCTAAACCCGAAGAATCGAAAAACTATCCTTATTTAAATCCATTAGATTTTAGTTGGACCAAGGATATGAACAATTTATTTAGTCCAGTCCTACCACTAACTTTAAATACTGAATTTAGTATCTTGTTCCTGCAAGAAGAATAAATGCAGTACAAGACGATGCAAATGTGTAGCGAATAACTTAATATGCACTGAAATATGCACATGCGATGCAGAAGAAGATACATGTGAAAATCAAACATCTGAAGAAGCTGAGCCCGATTCTGATACAAGCAGTGGCGAAGAGTAAATGAGCCTGCATTCTAAGGCTTGGTCCAGAAATAAACGCACATATATTGATTATCCATACTACTAAATCTAGTAGACTTTGAAAAAGTTTTCTGTATTTTGAAAATTAAGTAGTAGGCGAAGGTTAACATTAGATATGCAGGCATTTGTCATTAGCGTAAACTTTGTAAAATTTGTCAAAATGACATCCAAACGTCAAAATGTGCACGTACAAATTTTGCGAAATTGGGCGAAAAATAGGACAACATCTTTTCCTTTGATTTCAAAAGAAGTGAAAACAACGAGATGGGTTGTCAAACGAACTATTGAAAGATTCCTCGAAACGGGGAGTATTCAAGAAAAACGAGGCCGAGGTAGGAAACCAGGTACAACTAATAAAAATTTGGATTTGGAAAAGAAGGTGACAGCGTTTATGGAACGAAAAAGATCAACATCTGAGAGGGATATAGCAAAAAAATGTCAAACAAGTAAGTCAACGGTTCACAGAATCAAGCAAAGAAATACTTTTAAAACTTATAAGAAACAAAAAAGGCCCAAACGAACAACTACACAATTAAATAACGTGGGTTTTTATTTTCTATTTTAAATGTGTGCGTTTATTTCTGGACCAAGCCTTATTTACAGTATTCTGTTATCCAGATACTTATGAACAAGGATATATTTATATCCTTAGTTACAAGTCTATGGTGTTATCTAAATATAATATATTTGTATTACCAACAAAGCATTGTTTTAATTATTCAACCTGTGCATCAGTGATTTGTTGGCATAGAATTTGATTATTTTATGATACGGTGTATTTAGGCACTATGTTAAAAATCATTCAATTATTTTTTAAATTTGCGTTACTTTGTGAATTTTTCATTTTTCATAAAAGACGTAACAAACAATTTCATTCTACACTATAAGACAGAAATTTTGCTGTAAGAACGATTCTTTATTCGTTCCAAAGTTAGAGCTATTTTAAAATTCCAACCCTTCTGGGGGTGGGGGTTGAACGACGCGTATCTCAGGGTGGCAAGAAACATTTTAATATTCAGTATGATACAATTAAACATAAAAATTACCTTGCCAACTTTAATCAATAAGTTTCCACGAAAATCCCTATGCGCTTCTACTACGTTTTTATATTATTATCATCTACATCTTTTAATATATTATTATATATGTTTACAGATGATCACGAAGATATTTCACAGATCGCCATCAATTGCAGCGATAACGAAAGCGATGAGTTCGATGTTGATGAATCCGAAGAAGGCCAAATCTAAAAAATGTGTTGATACATTACTTTATGAATTTACACGTATTAGTGCACTATATATGTTTATTTTTATTTTTAGTATGTTTTTTGTAAATAAATGCTAAAAAATTTAAATAATTAATAGTAAACCTATTTTTTATTATCTTCCTTTAGAGCAGAAAAGTTATACGTATTATTATGATACACGAAGTGGTATGATCAATCATAATAAAGAAATATTTAAAACTAATAAATTTTGAAAATTACTATAATTAAATCTTGTTGGGTGTTAATTTTTAAATATTAATAATGAAATTAATTGAGATAATGAGAGAGGTAATTTGATAGTAAGATATTAATTGAATATACAAATTTGATGGTTGCAGTGAATGTTAATAAAGAACAAGCCAAGGTTACAATTGACAAATGTATTTGTTATAATAATCAGAATGAATATCCTGTAATAATATAATATTTAAAATTGAAAAGAGTGTCATAAGAATAGTATCTAATAGGAATCAAATTTTTGTTTAGTTTAGTTACATAAATAAACTCATTGGAAAATTTACAATTGGTCTTGAAGTATTTAATTTTGCTTAATAAAAACTAGAAATTATTCCTTATTTGTATAGTTGTTTGGTTGAGTTCAAATATTAAGGCTGTTAACAAATTTACGAGGTATAGAAATGAAAGTGAAATAAATATTAATTTTATTGGGGCTGGACAATCTGTGAAGAGATTGACGAATACAGTGAATTACATAGAAAGAACCAGAGAACTACTGAATTGGAGAAGATTGGATTTATTGGTGGACGTGACACACAATTAAATATTTATTTTTGACATTGGTGGTTGTATGGAAGTAATTTTATTCATCCAGAAGGAGGTTAGTAGGAGTGCTACTAGAATTGGAAGGCTTCTGAGGGGATTGCTGAGTGCAGATGACTATCTAAGGAATAAACAAGATAAGATCAGATTCACTTATAAATCTGAAACTTACCAGGAGTCTATTGGAGTTAAAGTTGACGTTTGATGAGGGGATTGAAGCTGGATTCAGCGGATTCTTGGAATTGTTTGACAGGAACAGGCTGTAGGTATCACACAAGGTGAACATCGGGATCTCTTGAGGGAAGCAGCAGTAGTGTTTGGATATTTGCAGAGTGAGCTTAAGAAGTGATAAGGTTTGTGTTAGTAATTAATATCAAAACACGAGCAACGAGCAATAAGGGAAAAAGTAAAATACAAAACAATAATTATTTTAATGAATTAATTAATAATTATGTCAATGTACAAAATAGATTTGTCAACACCTGGTTTGAGAAGGCGTGGAAATCAGTTTGACAGCAAATGTTATTAAATATAATTTGAAACTTCAACTAATAGAGATCTAGATTTGGCGAACCACCCCTGAAATAAGAGTACTTGATTTGTAAGCAATTATAGTTGGGGTATTGTATTAATTAAGGGCAAACTTAAAGTAAAATATTGAATACATAAATTATATGACTATTTCAAATATATGAGATAACTCCAATATATAACATAAGGTCACCCAACGTGGTGCAATTGTAATACATAATTAATGACTATGCAGCCGACGAGGAGCTAGCATATCCAAAACATATGTCGCCAGCAACGTGGAGCTATTGATATAGTAAAAATAAACGTATTTAATTGTAACTGATAAACCAAGTTAATTTGGTATTAACAATTGTGAATTAAGGAAGAGGATTGTAATAAAACAATCATAATTTTTTAAAAAAACGTATCATAATTGAGTTCTTTTGAGAAGAATAAAGTAACAATCAATAAGAATAGGGTAAGTCTAGGAGAGTTGGACCACGAGGAGAGTCGGGCCGGTGCTAAAATTTTGGCTTGCGTGTAACAGATGGCGCAACGTGTTGCATTAGACGATTTACAGTGTCGACATAACGAAGATATTGTGACATCGCTCCGATTTATTAATAATTAAGTAAGTTATAGAGGTTTATTTTTATTCATAAAGCTGAAATTTTTTTCTGTATAAACATATTATTCGACCACATCATCTGTAACGGATATTCTGTAATAACAATTTCACTGCCAGACAACTAAATAATGTGCACGTGTACCTAACCTCACAATACGTCGGTATTCGTTGTTAACAAGCTGCAGTGCTGTGGTCCATCTCTCCTACACATTTAGGATATATGGATCGATTTTATAAAGGATAGTTGGGCCGGATTTAATATATGCGTTTATCACATAATAAACCCGGATCAACAAGAATTCGTGGACAAAACAAGCTTAATTTAGAATCTACACGAATTATTATAAACAAACAGCAAAAAAGTTACCTATAGGTAATAGCTAACATTATTTTTCAGACAACATGCCAAATTTCTATACCCGAAAAGGTACTGTAGAAAGGGGAAAGTGGACGTCTGAGGCACTACAGAATGCCTTAAGAGCAGTCGAAGATGGTACCATGGGGGTGAATGAAGCGGCGAGGAACTTCGGAATACCTGCAACTACATTAAAACGGAGAAAAAGAGACAGAAACTTTGCCAAGCAGAATCGTCTTGGTCCTTCATCGAGCTTGGGTGACATTGCAGAAACGAAATTAGTATCACATATAAAAAAACTTCAAAAATTTGGTTTTGCGCCTACCCGACATGCAGTGCGTTTGATGGCATACGCTTTGGCCGAGAAGATGAATATTAAACACAAATTTGATAAAAAACGTGGCAAAGCGGGTTACGTTTGGCTAACATCATTTTTAAGACGTCACCCTGACCTTTCAGTACGAAAATCTGAAGGAGTGTCTCTTGCTCGTTCGCAGGGAATGTCAAGAAAAGTTGTATCCAATTACTTTGAGCTTCTAGAAAGAACACTTGCAGCAAACGATCTATTTAATAAACCTGGGAACGTATACAACATGGACGAAACTGGTCTGCAGCTAAACAACAAACCTGGACAAGTAATAGCTGCAAAAGGCTCGAAAAGCGTGTCCACAATAACTTCTGGCGAGAAAGGGGAAACATTCAGAGTAATAGCGTGCTGTAATGCGGAAGGCGTGTTTCTACCCCCCTACTGTATTTTCAAATGTAAGAATAAAAAGGAAGAATTTGCCGATGGTATGCCACCTGGTTCCTCAATTGCGATGTCTCAAAAATCTGCATATGTGAACGCTGAAATATTTCTCCACTGGTTAAGAACTCATTTCGTTCCTCGAAAAATGCCTGGCAAAGTGCTTTTAATTCTGGATGGCCACACCTCCCACACTCAATCTGTGGAAATGTTAGAGTTTGCTGAGGAACAAGATGTTATTATTTTGTGTCTCCCAAGTCATACCACCCATTACCTGCAGCCACTGGATCGGGCATTTTTCAAGTCATTAAAATCCTACTATTATTCAGAATGCAATAGTTTTATCAAAGCAAACCCTACCCGAAAACTCAACCGATTGCAATTTGGTAAACTACTGGGTACTTCCTGGAATAAGGCAGCCACAGTGCAAAATGCCGTTTCAGCATTTCGGGCTACTGGTATAGCACCATTTAATCCGGGGGAAATTCCAGATTATGCATTTTTAAGTAATGAAGCTGTTGAGCAACTAAATACGGCACCAGTAGAAAACCTTGTCGATTTGGTACAACCAAGCACATCATCGGGGACTTCCAACGGGAACCTTCAGACCAGCTTTTCTGTACAGCAAGCCACGGTTACTGAAAATGTCCCAGAACGTTCTAGGTGCGGAACTCCACCACAGGGAATGGATGCACATGCGAGTACGGAAACACCAATACGTGGTGGGACAAATAAAGTTACTCCGGGTAAATTATTGGACGAAGTTTCCCCTGTTCCTGTAATAAATGCTGTAGAAACCAGAAAACGTGGAAGAACTGTAGCAAGCATTCTAAATTCAGCAGAAAATATCCACGGCATTAAGAAGAAACAGGCCAATAAAAATATAAAGAACAAGACTACCGCCAAGTTACAACAGAAAAAGCAGGATAAAAAAGTTTCGAGAAAACAGCACAAAGCACATGAAGATTCGGATTCCTCTATGGATACCGAAAGTCCTGTTTTAGATGACAGTGAAGACACCGTGGAAGAGGATAATGAATGTGCTGGGTGCGGAGAGGACTACTATAAAACAACAAAAACAGATGACTGGATAAAGTGCCGGGTGTGTGGACGTTGGATGCACGAAGGTTGCACTAAGTACACTAATTTATGCGATCTATGTGGCAAACATTCAAAAAAATAAAAAATCTAATTGGATTTACTTAAATACTGTTATATATTTTAATTTAAGTTAAACATTTAGTGATTTATGCCACTCATATTTTATAGTCCATCTCTCCTTACCCCCTAGGAGAGATGGACCAGTGACACGTTTTAAATATTTTTTTTTTAAGTTTAATGTTTTTCTTTGCTTTAACTTGTAATCATCTAAAGTACAAAGGCTATGTAGATGGACAATATATGTTTTTTTACTTTAATATTGCAAATAATAAAGTTACGAATTTAACAAAAAAACTGGTCCAACTCTCCTAGACTTACCCTAATTAAAGTATTTTATAAAGGTTCAATTGGTAAACAAAATATAAAGATTTACAGTTCAATATAAAGGTTAGTAATCAAAAGTAGGTACATTTAAAAATTTAAATTAAAATATGGCAGACAAAAGAATTACAAGAAAAAGTACGAAGACTGAAGAGGAAAAAAACGTAGAACAAGAAGAAATGGAAATGGTAATGAGTGGCCCTGAAGGTGAAGTGGAGGAAATACAACAAGGTGATCAGGTAAGGAGTCTGGATGAACCAACAGGAAAACAAAACATTAATATGGATAAGTTAATGGAAGTAATGTTAGGAATAAAAAGGATTTACAAGAAAGTAAGAATGATCCAGCAGATTCAAAGAAGGATGCAGAGAAAAATGAAGCAGAGTTGAGGAAGGATTTACAAGCAACAATTGAAAGAACTACAGAAGATTTGAAAAAGGAGTTGCAACAGTCAATTGAGGAAAAGGCCGAGGAAAGTAAGCAAGATGCAGAGGAAAGGGAAGGTAGGTTACGAGACGCAATTCAGAGCACTGCAGAGAAGGTACAAGAACAAAAATATCAGGTAAAAAAGATGGAAGAATCAATAAAGGAGTTAAAGGAAGAATTTAATAGGGTGCAAATTCAGAATAAGCAAGAATTGCAAGAACAAATAAATAAGATTAGTGAAACATTAGGAAGTTATAAGGATGAAGTTAAGAAAGAGGTGAGAAGAGATAGACAGGAGGAACACAAACAACTAGAGGAAAATTTTACACATATCATAGAAGATAAGTTAGTAAAGAGTAACGAAGAGGTAGATGGAAGACTAAAGGACATACAAAGTAAAAATAAAGATGTGCATAAACAAATACAATTGATTGATGATAAGGTAAATAAAAATCGAGCTGAAATGCAAGAAGAAATTAATGATAACGTAAGCAGAGTTAGTGTTAAACGAAAATCATTCAACAAAGCTTAAAGAGGTAGAAGATACATTGAAAAGAATGCAAGATGGAACGGAAATGTTAAACAGTAGCCAAAGAAGTAATTATATTGGAATACAAACAGACATGTTGCCAATATTTGAAGGAAGAATTGGAGAACAACCTATGAGTTATCTTGTCAAATTAGATGATATCATGAAGTCAACACATGATGAAAATAAAAGGTTACAAGTAATTAACATGACGTTAAAAAATTATGGAGATACATGGCACAGTATTGTTAAATCAAAATATAAGAATTATGAGGAATTTAGAAAGCTATTTATAGATCACTACTGGAGCAATGCACATCAAGCTCGAGTGAGAACTCAGTTAACAACTGGTAGATATTGGGAAAGAGGTAGCACACGTGAAATGTATGTGATACAAAAATTCAATAGAGCTCAACACTTAATACCAACGTTAGCTGAAGAAGAAATAATTCAACATTTGTCCAGACATTTGGAAAGTGAAATTACCAGAGCAGTAGCTGTACAAAATATCAAAACATTGAAAGACTTTTTAGAAATAGTAAGGAACTACGATATGGCTACTGGTAACAATAATAGAGAAAATAAGAGAGAAAGTCAGAATTTTCAAAATTCTAGTAAATGAAAATATGAGGATATACAACAAAACAAATTTAATTTTGGCCGTTATAATTATAATAATTTTAGAACAGGAGAAAGGAATTTTAATGATAATTACAATTGGAATTCGGATAGATGGAGGAATAACCAATATAGCAATGTTAATCAAGGAAGGAACTACCAATATAGAACAGATTACAATAACCAGGACAGGAAAAGATATAATACGATAATTGAGGACAAGAATAAGGAACGAATGAATCAAGATGATACAACAAGTAAATATCTTAGGCGTCAATACATAAATACAGTATTGTTACGTGCAGAATGCGCCGCCTGCCATAATTTCGAATTTGAACGCTATTTTCCCGCGCGTTGCGCATTGGCGTCTGGCCGTGTCTTCTGGCGATAGCTTTTATCTGGAAAAACCATTGGCAGGCCCGGACTCGCTGCTTTCTTCTTCGCCAGCTTTCCAAGCGAGCAGTTCGCTAGTGCTATTCACTAGTTCGGGGATGCTTATTTAGGGCTATTTGGTTGAGTTGGATATGTGGAGTTAGGAATGCCCTCACGTTTCGTGGATTGTAGCCCCCCCGGACATATTTAAGGACGTTGGTTTCCTTCGCTACGGCGGATCTATTCGGTGTTAGCATATTCGAGCTGTTCTTTTCTGCGCCCAAAAACCATCTGGGGTGAGTAACTATTACGCTGGAAAGCCTGTCCGTGCGTGTTCTATTAGAACCTTTGTTTTTCGTCTTACAGCAAGTCGTACTAGGCAACATTTGATCATCGAGCCGTAATTGGCGCAAATTGCGTTTTCGCTCTGAAGTCGCTGTACCTTTTGGCCACGTGCAGCAACGTTTAGCGAGGCGATCTGTCGAGCCTCCACGGGCCGCTTCTCCTTGTCGCCTGCGCACAGTGGGAGGAAATAAAATTCTAACTGGCCAAAAATGATATAATATTATTATTTGCATATTTCAATCTGTAGAATTCGATACTGAGATTTATTTAGCTCCAAAATTTGATAGATTTAAAATTAAAATGACCAAATCTTCAATATTCTAAATTATGATATTAAGTATTTTGTTATAAAATATTCTAATTAAAGTAATGGCAATTTCGGTAATTTCGAGTGATAATTGAATAATACACAGTGTCACATCTGTATATGGTGGTAAAAATTGATACCGATTTCTTAACGTGCTGAACAGCTTTTTTATTTTTTAATATCCCCTGAAAAATAAAAATTCGCAACTGTAGTTTTTGCAAGTTTTTGCAGATAAAGTATAAGCCATTTTATAAAAAAGATGTGAATGCATAATATGAAATCAACAATCAAGATCTAATAGCCTCTAATAATTTTTGCGACTCGAATAGATTTAGTAGAAATTTGATATAACCTACTAGTTTTAAAATAAGGTGTTTTTGGTTTTGAAACAAAAAAATTAAGGACAAATATTATGTACCTTCTGTAGCTTCATTCATTTTCATAGAAACGTGTTTAATAGTATAACTACTATTTCATTAAGAAATGTTAAATACACTCAACACGCGTATAAACATAAACCAATGTTCCCACTTTGACAGTAACCTAGCGTTTGACGTATGCCCAAATCAATTAGCTAACTTGATAACATCCTTCCGTAAGTCATGCAAAACACATATAAATAGATTTGATTAAAAATGTATCTTGAGAATTTTTATATTTTTGGCCACTTGGAATCCTAATTCCTCCCACTGTGCGGCGCACTGTTAGGGCACCAGAGGGTACCGTAGTTCGGAGGTAATTAGCCCCGAGGTTTGGCCTTTCGACCCGTGGGAGCGGCGCTGTTATTGCCGGCCATTTAGGCCACCGTCGACCGCGAAACGTTCTCTGTCGACGTCGAATTACGATTGCAGCGACGTCCAAATCCAAAGCTCCAAGTGTGTCGCAGCGAGCCGCTGGCGAGGTTGCCCATTTTAACATGTTGTAGCCTCTATGTTTTGTCAAAACTGTAAGTACATTTAGTGCATTGTGATACTTAATTAGGGCGGCCCTCATCCTTCATTTCATGCTAGATATAAGTTAATCAATGTAAAAGTTATATAGTGTATTTATGCATGAAATTAAACAATTTTAAATTATCTTTATATGAGTTGTGTTAGCTACGGTTCGTTTGCTTTATTGGAGCTATCTTTCAGGAAGTATTGTGTGCTAGGTACAGAGATTACAATTTCTCCACAGTTCACCGGGGTGCAATTGTCGTACCTTCAAAAATTGTTGGCGCTCTGGGCTTTTTTTATATTTAATTAACTCTACCGATATTAACCTTGCTGTCATTTATCCCGCGGCCCTACTACCGATTGGGCCGGCGGCCGGCAAATTGCACCCAAGTATACCTTTTGTGTTGTTTGATGCTGCTTGAAAAGATTGCCCAGAATCTTACATCAAGAAGGCCTAATAGTATATAAAGGTGAATACGACAGAGGAAAACATATACGAGAAAATCAAATAGAGGAAACTGAGGGTTTGGAAGATTCCTCAGAAGATTAAAAAAAACTTCAATTTTAAATAGTTTAAAGAAGAACCTCACGAATTTTAACAAAAATTACGAAAATAATGGAGAATTTTTACTGGAAGAGGAAGAAGAAGGAAAACAGATTTCAACATTACCATTTTTAAAAGTTAATTTAAATAATACTGAATATTTAGCTTTGGTAGATAGTGGCGCAATGGCTTCCTTAATAAATGAAGAAATAATTTTAAATAATTTGGATGTCCTACATAAGAATATTATAAAAGTGAATAAAATAGATTTGCTATCTGCAACCAAAAGAAAAACCAACAACAAACCGAATATTAAATATCAAAATAATTATTGATTAATGGGAGGGTGTTGTTAGATTGTTTATAGTTAAAGGCCTTAGCGCGGATTTGGTGTTAGGAATTGACATTATTCAGCAGTTGGGAATAAATATTGATGGATCACAAAGGTGTATTCGTTTAAAGGTGTTAATTAAGTCTTGGATCTGTACCAGTAGTACCGACCAAGTAAATAAGTGTTGTCAATTAGATAAAATTGGAGACATAATGAAATATAAAGAAGGTATAGCTATTAATAATAATATAATAAATAATATGGAGAATAATTATGATAATAATGGGTTATTGCTGAATGAGTTAAAAATAGGTGAGAAGAATAAACAATTTGAAGGCCAAATAGTACAAATAATTTACAGAAATAAAGAGGTTATAAATGAAGAAGTAGGAAAAGCACAGAAATACATTCATAGGTTGCAGGTTGGTGAATCAAAAAGCTTTAATAGTAAATCTTACCCTAACCATTTGCATTAAGAGGACAGGTTAGGAAGGAAATACATAAAATGGTAACAGATGGAGTAATCGAAGCGAAAGAGTAATTTTATTAATCCTTTAGTGGTGGTTAAAAAACGTGACGGTTCTCTTCGTTTATGTTTGCACGCACGCAGAATTAATCAAATAACCAAGCCACAATGTGAATCTCCACAAACTATAGATGGATTATTAAGTATAATTTGGGATAAGAAGATTCTTACAAAATTAGATCTGAAAAATTCGTTTTGGCTTATTCCATTACATGAAGTGTCGAGAAAATATACTGGTTTTAGTATTGATGGGGAAATTTTTCAATTCAAAGTGGTACTATTTGGGCTTTCAACGTCTTGTGCAGCGCTGGTAAGAGCAATGCAGAAGATATTAAACCAATTTGAAGACTTTTGTGTGCATTACGTTGATGATATCTTATTGTTTTTTGAAAACGAACAACAACATTTAAAACATTTAGCAATTACAATTGAAACATTAAATAAAAATGGATGAAAATTGAACATATCAAAATGTGAATTTATGCAAGAAAAAGTAACATATTTGGGATACGAAATAAGTAAAAATGGAGTAACCATAAATGAGAAACGTCTTGAGGAAATTAAGAATTTACCTCGTCCATCGAATTTAAAGAAGTTAAGAGGGTTCCTGACTGTTTGCCTAAAAATGATAACAAAGTTACCCCAGATCAAAATTTCATAGAATCTTTCGAACACCTAAAAACAATCTTAACCAATGAATCAATTCTCACGTATCCGGATTTCAATCAAACTTTCGAAGTTACAACCGACGCCGTCGCTTCAAAAGTGGCCTTCGGAGCCGTACTTGCTCAAAATTCAAAACCTATTTGTTTCGCCTCTCGAACGCTCAACGAAACAGAGCAACGTTATTCAACAACTGAAAGAGAACTTTTAGCCATAGTATGAGCAACTAAAAATTTGAGACCTTATCTTTTCGGAGCTGAATTTATTTTATATACCGATCACATAGTTTGGCTTCGAAATTTAAAAGAACCTAATTCGAAATTAACCAGATGGGCCCTCAAATTAGAGAAAATCAAATACTTATCCGGCAAAAGTAATAAAGTAGCTGACGCACTTTCTCGAATAGAATTCTATCCATTAACCCTTTACAGCGCAGTGGGTAAATAATTTCCCACCTACTGTACCTGTAGCTTCATTGGGAAAATATATTCCCACCTACAAATGTAGATGCCCTGAGATGGTACTGGAGCCACTACCACATTGCAGCGCCTCTATATTCGTTATTTTAACTATTATGCCAGCTGATCTGTCAACGTGGGAAATTATTCGCCCAAAGGTTTCGTGTGGTGTAGAATGACGTATATTGTTGTTGCATATAGTTTGAAGTGGTTTTTCTGTTTTTACTGTATGTTTAAGGTGAGTAAATTAGCATGTAATGTATTTAGAAAGGATTCTGCTATAATTGTGCAATATTAGTTTAACAAATAGTGCTCATATTGGTATTACAGATAAAAAATTTGTTTGGTATTGTCATTGTTAGGTTACGTAGGACTTCCACAAGACTAACTTTTTTCCTAATAGCTAGTACTGAAAATGTTTATTTTGCTTTTTTATCACGTAAATTGTATATTTTATCAGTTCAAAGTATTGGTTTTCAAATTTTTCGATTCACTTAGATAATATTTTCGTTTTTATCGATGCACTCTAGTACAGTGTTAGTATGCCATGAAATCAAACTATAAAATATTTCAGGATGGCAAGAAATTACGAAAATCGCCGAGCTCTTTCCCATGCAGAGTTAGTAGAACTGGCTAGTAATTCATTTATTGAAATTACTGAAGAGCAAGCAGTATGTTCCGATATTGGGGGCGACTCCGATGCAGAAGATGTGTTACCACTGAGTGCACCCTATTCTCATCGCGATGTGGTTGAGACAAGACAAAATAGAAGAAACAAAGCTGGTCCAAGTACATCGAAGGATCAGAACAGTGAATCTAGCGGTTCAGATTATTTACCTTCTGATGCCGATGACAAAGACGATGCAGTGTCGGTTATGGATGTTAGCGAAGGCAGTGACAATGGGCTGGATACTTCATCAGACACTGATACTAGTGCTAATATAGATATAAAATGGACAAAACAGGCTAGGGATCCCAAAATGTATAATAATTGTGTTTTTCAACAACCATTTGGTTGTAAAATGAACCTGAATCGGTATTTATCGCCACTCGAATATTTTATGCTATTTTTTACACAGGATTTTATGCAGGAAATTATAAAACAAAGTAATTTGTATGGTCAACAAAAGAATGTAGAATTAGGTTTAGATTTATTAGAATTTAGGGCATGGTTAGGTATAATCATTTTCATGGGATTTCATTCCCTGCCAAGTTTACGATTGTACTGGTCCACTGACGAAAACTTTCATTGTGAACGAGTTGCACGCGTTATGTCCGTCAAACGCTTTCTGTGTATTTTACGTCTTCTACATATTGCTGACAACAGTAAGATGCCTGAACGTGGTACACCAAAATTTGATCGGCTCTATAAAGTAAGACCGTTATTGGATCACCTGTCACAGAAATTTTCCGAAGCATTTTCACCATCAAGAAATATCTCGATTGATGAAAGCATGGTTGCATTCAAGGGACGGACCACCATGAAGCAATACATGCCCCTAAAACCTATAAAAAGGGGCTTCAAGGTTTGGGCTATGTGTTGTGCTGCAACGGGGTATATGATAGCTTTTGAAGTGTATACTGGCAAAAATCCCGAAGGTACCATTACCAAAAATCTAGGGGAAAGTGTAGTCCTTCGACTTTCCCAGTTTCTCGAAGGAATGTGGTATTGTCTGTTTTTCGATAATTTTTTTACCACTGTACCCCTTTTATTACAACTGCTAAAAAAGAAATTGTTTGGATGCGGTACATTTAGACAAAATAGGAAATATTTTCCCAGCAATCACCTAAAATCTAATAAAAACATGAAGCGATTAGAAATGGATTATGCCATGTCCGAAGATCTTAGCGCAAGCAAATGGCTTGATCGTGGAAAAACTCCAGTTTGTGTATTGTCCAGCATGCATAATCCATCAGATAATGCATCCGTGCTGAGACGAAATACAAAAGGAGTCCGAGAAGAAGTGCCCTGTCCACCATCCATCGCTACGTATAATAAATTTATGGGAGGCGTAGACAGGCTGGACCAGCATTTGGCTGTATATAGCGTTGCGCAAAAATCTAGGAGGTGGTGGATAAAGTTATTTTATTACTTTTTAGATTGTAGTATTGTAAATAGTTACATCATGTACAAAGAAAACATGAAAAAACAGAATCTAAAATATAAGACCCATCTACAATTCAGATCTGTTCTTGTCAACGATCTAATAGCAAACTTTTCCTCAAAAAAGCGACCTGGATATTTTCCTATGAAAGGATTTGCCAAGAAAAGAAACAGCAGTACTGGACAAGCTACAGTTAGTAATACAACAAGACTGGTCAATGTAGGAAGTCACCTGCCTGAAAAAATATCAACCTACCGAAGATGTGCAAATTGTAGCACTAAGAAAAAGGAAAAAAGAAGTAATTTAGTTTGTAAAATGTGCAATGTTGCTCTCTGTAAAGATTGTTTTGCAGTGTTTCACACTTCAAAGTGACAAGAGCTACCTATTTTTGTAAAATGGTAAACGGGCATTGGGATAATAATTTCCCACCCAAAAAATCAGAAAATTTTGATTTTTTTTCAAAAATTTCATTTAATCTAGTTATAGTGTGTTACAATAAACATGTATTCAAAATACTGGGTTTTAAAATCATTTGCCAACCTTTTGCCCTATAAAGGGTTAATAATAAATAAAGGAATTACGACTGACATCGATAGCATATCGAGTACCGCAAATAGAATAGACACCCCAAATCCAAATCAACAACCGTCTAATATTAGCATTATCTCAGAAAGACCCTACACACCTGACTTCAATCACTTTGATATACGTATATTCAATCCACCATCAAATTCAACCTTAAGTAAATTATCTATGCCTCAACACCCTAATGACGAAAATAATTCCTTAACAGACACGATTCACACACAACTAGGATCGGCACGAGCGATTGACATATGTGAAAAACCTTTACAATGTTTTCCCAGACAAATCGAATTTATAGAAGCTACTTTACCCAGAAATATTAAAATTACATTGTTTGATAACAACAAGCACGTATCTGTCTTTTTTTAAATCAGGCCAACAAAGAAACTAAATTTTATGGAATTGATGATAAAATACTGCGAACCGAAAACACACTATTATTGCAAACGATAAATTACATCGAGATTTTTCTCAATACATTATTTCAATATCCAATGAAAATGCTCCGAAATTTCACCGCTGTATGGCGCAAATCACCTACGTCACCAGCCCTGAGTCGAGATAAGAAATTATTCAAAATTACCATTTAGGCAAAACTAATCACCGCGGAATAAATGAATCATACGAACACCTTTTTAGAAAATACTATTGGAGATCAATGGACAAGGACATCGAACATTTCATTAACAGCTGCAAAATCTGTAAACAGCAAAAGTACAACCGACATTTCTTAAACAACCGCTACAGATGACACCTACATATTATAGAGCTTTTTATCGGTTTCAGGATATTAAGCCTTTGTTTACATATACAAAAGTAGGCTGGTAACTAGATCATAACTTATCTGTAGGGTTAAAGAATATTACCCTACATGGCAACCATAACCATATAGCAACCGATAAACTATTGAACAAATCACGGATGTTATGAATCATAACTGCCTTAGAAGTTTTAAAATCCTCGCTCTACGAGCTCGGATTTCAAAACATCTGCGGCAGTTATGATACTCATAACATTCCTAGATATGTTAATAGCTATTATACACTTCACATGAATATTTTTCAAATCCACAATCAAAAATATTTGACTATAATTGACTCCTTTTCCAAATTCGCACATGCCTACTATTTGCGATCGAGCAATATGATACACGTCACGGACCGATTATTTCATTTCATCAGCACTCCCCAAATTCTTGTTGTGGATAATGAATTTAATAAACAACCCTTAAAAAAACTTTGCAAAATTACACCAAATCACGCTTCACGTAACCACCTCATTTAATCACACGTCAAACTCTCCTGTAGAAAGATTACATTCTACTTTAGTCGAACAGTACAGACTCTTAAGAAATATTCAAGAGAACCGCAAAATTCCTTACGCAACTTTGGTTTTCAATTATACATTATACTCAAACTTAAATTATATACCGTTTGAAATTTTATTCGGACACACCGAATGTAAAAACCCTTTTGACGTGGATTATACAAAAACGTTTATAGACACATATCAACGATCATCAAACTAAAATGAAAGATATTTACAATAACTTATTCAATAAATAAGAAAATACAAAAAATAAACGAAATGAAAAAATCAACAAGTCGCGAAAAACTCAATTCCTTTAAAATTAACGATAAAGTATATATAGACGAATGAACGCAACAAAAAGAAACCTAAGTTCGTAGGACCATACACTACTACCAAAATACACGACCACGACACTTACGATTTAACAAATCAACCGACAGGACACACCCTAAAACGACACGCTAACGATTTACTTCCTATTTCAGAAAAATCGCCATTACACCCCCTTTCGAATAATCCTAGACTGTACCCATTAAGGAAAGTGACTGGACTTTAATTAAGATCTTAGACTATTCCCCAGTATTAAATAATTACAACGTTTTACAACGAAACATCTTGAGAGCTATTCATAATCTCACTAATAAACACTATGAGACAGCTAATGCCGTTTTTGACTATGATAATCAAATACTAATCTTAAAACAATATTTACAAAAATCCAATCAACTATTTAATCAGTTATTCATGACTAGTACTAAAATTCACAAAAAAGTATAATTGACGGACTAGGCAGCATAATTGAATTTGTAACAGGCAATTTAGATGCCAAAGACGGACAAAGATACGAACAATTAATTGACAATTTATGTCAAAGTTCCGAGAAACAAAAAACAATCCTACTGGAACAAGCCTATCAAAAAGGCGCCACTTTTACTTTCATTTACGAAATACCCCTAGTCAAAAACATAGAGCACCAACTCATACAACTAATTCCATTTCCTTCGTTCACAGATAAAAAATTATTCTAAATGACAATACCCGTTTATAAAAATATTCTATTCAACACCCAATTTAGCGTACCAATTGAGCTTCATCATTGTATGCCTGTATCAACACACTATTTTTGTGACTAAATAAATCACTTTACACTCCCCAACGATAAACTCTGTGAGACTCAATTATTATCATTTTCTAATAACCCAACCTGTAAACCTTACCTATTCGAATTACAATATACTAAAATAATTCCAATTACCAAATCTTCTTGGATTATAAGCTCTCCAACCAAGATAGTGTCTGATATAAAATGCAGTAATTCCTTGATGAGAAAATCAATCGAAGGATCGAACATCATCCATATTACACTCGATTGTCTGGTGCAAGTTAACCACGACATTTAATCCATACTAGAATCTACTAACCGGCAAGAAGTTGCAATAAAATTACCTTCAGTAGACAAAATACGATATTCCCCGAAATCAATCAATCTATCAATAATATACATGACTCATGTCGATGTGCGTAAACTAGAAAAAGACCAACTTAAACTGAGTGATTAAAAAGAACAATTATGCAAGACAATTTCCCGATTGGACACGACCTGAATGTTAGTGCCTTAATTTTAATTATATTACTAATATTGACATTGATAAATTTTGTAAATCAATATCTAACATTCTAGGAATGGAGGTGTTACCCACGCCCTAAGACGAGGCCATCGATAACTAAAAGGCCGGCAACTTTCCCTTCCACAACCCCAATCGGTCACACAGCGTAGGCCGACTTTTGACTGTGTTGAGGCTAGGCGAGGCGACTCGAGTGTGTATATGCTAAAGTAATATACATTTCTTTACGTTCTGAGTAATGGAAAGGTTGCTAAATTTGGCATTGTACTTTTGCATGTGAAGCAGTTATTATTATTTATAAACATTAATTGTGTGATTTCTTAAAGGTATGTATGCTAAGTATAAACAAATAAGAATTTTGAATACCAACCCTTAACACGAAACTTACGTATGATGGCCACATGTAATTTAAAATAGTGGATCTTAAGATGATAATTAGGATATTTATTTTTATTATTTTTTGTAGATGGTCAGAAAGTGTTGTGTGCCACTTTGCAAGTCAAATTATGTTTCTGTGAAGGATATTACACGTGAGAATGTGTCAACTTTTAAGTTTCCAAATGACGTAAAAATGCGCGCTTTATGGGTAAAAAAAATCAACCGTGAAAATTTCCTTGCAAGCAAATATTCGGGAATCTGCATTAAACACTTTGAAGGCAGATTTATATCAAGAAATAGTACCGTCAAAACACAGGATGGAAAACTTTTGTCTGTACCCAAAAAGACGATATCTTTAACTGAAGATGCATATCCGACTGTATTTGCTAATCAGCCTTCATATCTATCTTCAGAACTACCTGCTAAACGAAAAACGCCAGATGAAAGGGCTGAAGAAATTGAATTACGTAAGAAGAAAATTGAAGAAGACGCAATCTTAGAAGCGGAAGCTGCAGATAACATTCAAAATTTTGAATGGTTTTCCGAGAATTGTGTTTCACATATCCCAACCACTGGTTCTGTAAAAAATCGGAAAGTTTCGTATTATGTTTTACTTTATTTACTGATGATGTCCCTAAAATAATTACGTCTTCAAAAATTACTTCAGATTTACAAATCAATGTGTATTATGACGGAAAAAAGTGTTACCCTCACATTTTTAAAAATTTCTTAAAAAACGAGGTCAAGTTGACAAAGTGGTCGATATTTACTGCATTAATTAATTTTCTGTATTCGTTTACGCTAGCCACGGCGGATAATTTAAAGATGTCCTGCTTGTTGTTAGAGGAATATTTAAATAAAATATCGGATGAACCAGACCAGGATGTTGATAAAGATTTTGTTACAAAGATAATATTTTTATATGAAGAATTGGATACGAGTATCAATAACAAACACCATTATTCACCAGAAAATCTTGTGTTTTCTGCACACTTATATTTTACCTAACCAGCTGCATATAAAATGCTAAGGGCTAGTGGATATCTAAAACTACCACATCCGAAGTATTTAAAAAATGTATCGAGTCGTATTGATGGATGTGAAAGTGGCATTCAAGATGCACATAAAAATTATTTAAAAAGAAAGTGTGAAATTCTAAACAAAAGTTAACTAACTGTTAACTTAATGTTAGATGAAATATATTTACGACCTGAAATTCAATACAAAGGTGGAAAATTGGAAGGATTTACTGGCAGCAATGAAGTAGCTACAACCATGCAGGTTTTTATGATAGGGTCAATATTTTCGAAAAATAAAGACGTGGTAGCTATGTATCTAGTAAAAATATGATCAGCGAGGAACTTAAAAATATGTTATTGAACGTAATTAAACTGTTGCATGAATGTGGCTATCATGTTCTAACTCTTTGTTGTGATAACAACAGGGTAAATCGGAAAATGTACCAATTACTGTGTGGAGGTTCTCTTCAAAATTTTATCACTAATCCATACTCGAACAAAAGGTTGTCCTTATTATTTGACACTGTACACCTTTTGAAATGCATCCGAAATAATTGGGTGAACCAAAAAGTCACCAACCAGTGTTTCTATTTGCCAGTGCCTTCAGATAATAATGACACTAATACTTTGTATATAATTGCAAACCTACAGCATTTGAAAAAACTTATCAACTAGAGCAATATTCTGTAGTAAAACTGCTCCGGCCCTTAGTAGAAAAGTTTTGTTTCCTACAAATATGGAAAGGCAAAATGTTTTATTTGCATGCAAACTATTTGACGAAAAAAACGTCGCTGCCTTAAAATTAAAACAAGAAAATCGCACGTTTAAAGATGCCGATGGAACAATTCTTTTTCTTGAAACAATCGCGAGTTGGTGGAATATTGTAAACGTTAAAGCTTTACGAAAAGGAATCTGTTTAAGAGACCAGAAGCGGGATGCCATCTCTGACTTACTGGGAGTGCAGGTTAAATTTTTAACAGATTTTTCTGCTTGGTTAGAAGAGTGGAACGATCTAAGGGTAGGTGTTGCATCTAAAAGCGGTAGATTAACGCCAGATACATATTGTGCCCTAAAACATACTACAGACACACACATAGAATTATGCAATTACTTGCTGTCAGGTGAAATTTGTTCTCCTAGGTTAATTCCAAACTGATTCTTTGGAGGGTAGGTTTGGACAATACAGACGAATGTCTGGTGGGCAGTATCATGTGTCGGCTACCGAAATTTTGCAATTCGAAAGAAGACTTAAAATGCTTTCAATTATAAGTTTGAATTCGTCCACTTCAGGGACATTTTACTTGAAACATTTTGAGTATACTGACCAAGATCATCTGGAGGAAATTATTGAAAATAATTTTAAAGAATTTCTTTGCGAAATAATCGTGCCTGAATTTGATTCGAATATATTACAAGCTTTAACCTTTATAGGTGGATACATTGCGCGTGGAGTTAATAAGAAAATTAAATGCATCGAATGTCGTAAATTAACAACTATACAGAAAAATCTTGATATTGTACGAGAAACTGCAAATGAATGTTATTTGAAAGCAATTGATAGGGGAGGTCTTCTGTACCCATCTGATATAATTTTAAATATGTGCTCGTACACTTTAGCTACGTTTAATTTGGTGTTGTCTAGTAAATACGAAACACAGTTTATTCAATGCGGAAACCAAAAGCGGTTACTTTACTCTTTGTCGTATCAAATTCTTCAGAAAAATGATGTATTTGTTGATGATTACTGTAAATGTGGCATTACTGTTGGTACCCTGATTCAACAAGCTTTGAATATAATGGTAAACATATTGTTAAACAATTATTCTAAAAAGAAAAATGATGATATATCATATGGCACAAAAAATAGAAAAATTAAAACACTTTCATCTTAGGATTTTTTATTAGATTTACTTGTACCTGTATATTACGTACGTATTGTTTGTTTTTGTTTCTATTTTCGTATTGAATTTACTTTGCTAGCTTCCTTACAATGCATGTTCTTTGTTATTTGTAGAAATTTGATTTAATAAATATTCCTAGATTAAAAATATCTTGATTTTACATTTGACGCCGTATAGCACAGTGCCTGTATTGTTAAGAATTACTTTATTTTGTGTTAAAATTACGAACAATCAAAGAGTTTTAAAGTGTTACTTTGTATGTATAACGGAAATTCCAATGTATGAACGAATAAGGAAATTAGATCACTTTCGACTAATTTCTTTTTTAGCAACTGCATGATTTAATTGTTTGGGCTAAAGCTACGATACTTTGTAATACAGGGTTTGGTCCTCGGACAAAGAAAACCACAAACTGATGTCACTTTCAAAACATTGTATAAATCGGATCGCAGCCACTCAGGGTGTGATTCGTGTGCCGAAGTTGTCAAGTTGTAGCCGCAGGCTCTGTCCATCTTAAATATTAAGTTTTTATATTCAAAGTGTATTTTATATTGAGTGTGTTAATTAAACTAACTTCAGTTCTACTTATTCTATTATTTGTGTTTGATCGCCCACATAACAAGCACAAATAAAAGTGGTGTCAGAAGTCAAATAAAGAAAAACGGAAGAAATTGGACGAGAATTTTCAACGACCGTACGCAAGTTACTCGCCGGATCGCCGCTGCTTTTCCAAGGATCTACCGACAGTACTGCCTCCGTCGCTGTAATTCAGGGCCAGAATCTTACGACGCCGCTGCCGCCAACGTCGGATCGCCCGTCGCTGCAATTATCTTCAACGTTCTGCTGCTGCATTGGAACCTCCAATTTGCTAATTTGAAGTTGCAAAGAGATTGTCCACTGCCAGTGATGTTTTTACAGCACATTTTACTGTGAGTAGCCTTTATTGCAATATTCGCTTGTTTAATCTCGTATGTATCCTAATTTACATCACCTCCTTACATCTCCAAATTTACCTCCTTACATCTCCAAATTTTCCGCCTCTTGTTCCGCCAAATTCATTAAATACTGGAACTACTTCACGTTCAAACGAAACTCGCACTTCTACAATGCCAAATTCTACTACCTCAAACGACAGCCAAGAATCAACACATCTAACTCAAATGCCTACAACTTCTAGGCCACAATCACCAATAATGACTCAATTATCGTTGTCCGAAATTTTCAAATTTATACATCCTTTTGATGGGAATCGTGATGAACTTCAATCATTTATATCCAAAGTCGGTGCAGCTGTATCTTGCGCAACCGATAACCAACTTCCTATTTTATTAAAATACGTATTGACGCAATTAACAGGTAAAGCTGGAGTTTTAACAAGTAACAGAACTTTTGCGACATGGAAAGAATTACGAGAATTTTTACTTATGCACTATCAAGACAAAAAGCATCATAATTTGTGAATTAACGAACTTGCAACAAAAACCTAACGAAACAGTTTCCATTTTCGTGCAAAGAACCGAAACTTTAATTAAGCGTTTAACAATTTCCATTACTCAAAATACTACTGACAAGGATTTACTAGCTGGACGCCTTGATTTAATGAATGAGATTACAATTTCGCGTTTTGTGCATTTTACACAACCAAAAATATCCGATCGTTTGCGAGGTGCTAAAATTTCAAATCTTAATGAAGCTATCACTTTAGCAATGGCAGAAGAGTCATCGCTTCGGTTGATGAATCAATTAAACCCAAGTTTTTACAGATCAAATAGCAGTAAAAATTTTAACATTGAAAAACGCTATTGTTCTAATTGTCGTACTACTACACACAATACAGACAAGTGCTACCATAATAAACCAAGAAATCCTAGCAAAATTCATCATGTTCAACTATCTACTTCAAATAATACTTCAAATAATTCTCCTTTCCCACCTGCTAGTACAAGTAGAACCAATTCTACCTCAAATGCTCAAACTTGTGCTTATTGCAAATTTAAAGGACATAATATCTCTGATTGTCGGAAGAGAAAATATAACGAGTCCCTACGTAATAAAACACAAGACATTAGATTTTTAAACGAGGAAACCCTCCCTGTAACCGCCAGTGCAGAGGAATCATGGGATTAAATTTTGTCTTAAAACAAAACCATACTTTAAAACAAAAGCCTACTTTATATCTTGACTTAAAGCAAGAAAATATTTTTACTACATTTTCAAATTCTAAGAATCTTACAATTTCTTTAAAAACAATCGATCCTCTCAACAAAAACAAAACATTTACATTTTTGTTAGATACTGGAGCACATGTATCTCTACTAAAGTTATCAACATTAAGTGCCAATTCTAATATTGATTACAATGATCAATTACAATTAAAAGGTATTACTCAAACTTCTATTTTTTCTGTCGGCTCTATTATATTACATTTACAATTTAAATCGCTTAGTATTCGTACCAAATTTTATTTAATAAGCGATCATACTAACGTACCTTATGATAGAATCCTTGGCAATGATTTTTTATTAGCAAATCAATGTACAATTTTCAAAATGCAACATTTACATTTAAATAATATTACTATTCCATTAAACTCTATACTTAAACAAACTTATAATATACCTGCACGTACTGAAACTATTGTACCATTGCATGTTCTTAATCCTGAAATTAAAGAAGGTATACTACCGTTGGTAAACTCGATCCCCGGTGTATATTTTTCGAGCTATTGCTAAAGTTTTACCAAATTATACATGTTTAGCATCAATTGAAGAGCGTTTTTCCAAAACCGCCTAAGTCCACAAAAGTGAAAATTGACGTTTGCTTGCTATTTTATAGTAAGAAACTATACCAAGCCCCTGGTACATTAATATTTTGCAAAAGTCGCTGAAGTCCCATTCGAATTATATACATTTGCTTAGGATTTATTCCAAAACTGTTTTAAGTCCACACACATTAATATTCCAAAACTAACCAAGTCCCTGCTCATGCGCTTACGCATCATTATTATTGCCAGCTGATCGACAACCTACAAGCGTGACTAATATTTACTCACTTCGTGTGATCTGTATGGTCTCGTGTTTGTTACGCTAATTGTGAATTGTATTAGTACAATAAAAATAGTAAATAGTTAAGTATGTTAGATGATTATAATGTAGAAGTGACCCCTTCTGTAAGAGGTAGGCGAAAAAGGGAGAATAAAAGTGGCTGGAAAAAGAAAATAAGTTCCGTTAAATGTAATAGTGCAGCTGGTAAACAACCCACAATTTCATGCGTCCATCAGAGTTCCAAGTTATGTCAAGCAAATGAACTGAGTCGGGAAGATATACAAGGTTAGTTTCTGCGTGTTATTTAATTTACTTGTGCTTACGCATGATTTATTTCAGAGTTTTTCAACAAGCTGTACTTACATGAATCGGCTGCAGATCAAAACAATTTTGTTATAAAATTTATAATGCCTCAACATCCAAAACGTCACCGCCCACGATCTGATAATCCTATTAAACGACAACGCAATGATTATTTTATTCGTAAAATCGATGGTTCCTCCGTACGAGTATGTGCAAGTTCGTTTCAATCAGTTACTCAACTTTCTCAATTCAGGATAAAAGCTATTGCTGCTTATTTTTTGAAGGAAGGTACGTCTAGACCTGAACGAAGAGGTGGTTCTAGAGCAACCGTTGCCGATAATGAAATAATGAATTCCATAATTGACCATATTAAAAGTCTAAAATGTAGAAGTAGTCATTATGGAAGAAATAAAAGCATACGTGGTTACTTACCCCCTGAACTGTCGGTGAAAAAACTTTATAAAATGTGGTGTAATATCAGGCACGCCATGAATGCACGAATCTCATCATTCAGTAAGTATTATAAAATATTTACTAGAAAATTTAACCTTGGATTTGGGAATCCGCGGACTGACGTTTGTTCCTTTTGTGAATATAAAAAAACGGAGCTCGCCAAAACGACAGATGCGGCGGTTGTAAGCACTGTTTCAACGGAACTTAAACTACATAATTTACGTGCAAAAAAGTTCTATCAACTCCTTAAGGAGACAGAATCGAATGATGTAGTAAAGGTCTGTTTTGATATGCAACAAAACCAACCATTACCAAAGTTAAGCATTTCAGACGTTTACTATCTACGCCAAATATGGCTCTACAACCTTACCTTTGTAATTCTTGAGGCTAATCAAAATAAACAAAATACCTTTGCATATACCTGGACTGAAAATGAGAGCGGCAAGGGATCGAATGAAGTATGTTCAGCATTAAAGCATTTTCTTGATGCATTAGAATCAAGGTACGTCGGCGTTGATGCTTCCGAGAGACCACGAACGTTAAAGCTGTTTTCTGACTCTTGTCCGGGTCAGAATAAGAACACCGCGATGATATTTATGTTGCTATGTTATGTACAGAGTAGCATCTTTGAAGAAATACAACACATATTTCCCATAAGGGGACATAGCTTTATGCCTCCAGATCGGGTCTTTGGTCGCTCTGAAAAGATAATTCGAAAGCGAGAGAAAATTCTCAGTCCACAAGGGTATTATGATATCTTTTCCCAAAATTCTACGGTTTTACAGAATGGCAAGGAATGGAATGTAAAAGATTTCAAAACGTTATCGAAAACGATGGTAAGAAGTAAATTACCTTTTAAAATAACGGAGCAACGAGTCTTTGTTTATCGCAAAGGTACAAAGCTAGTATCTGTGAAAACCACATACACAGGAAATTCTTGTACACATAGTATTTTGAAATGCAATAATACTGATATCTCTAATGCATTAATCAAAGCAAAACCATCACCAGGCATCAATAAAATCAGTGTTTTAAAAAAAGCTAACGTTACGCACCTATTGAAGCATCTCGAGTTAACAGAGGAGGAGACAGAATTTTACAAAAAAGCGCTAAGTTTTGCTGCAGAAAACATTTCGGATGATGCCATAGAAGAAAACGTCGACGATAATGAACCATTTCTTTAAGTGTTTTTCATATATGACTTAAGTCCATGGACTTAGATTAGTTTTGGTTTAACGTTTGTTAAATAACTGTGTATTATGTAATAATAAATTACTTAATTCTAAAATTGCTTATTGATACTTACACTATGAACAATAAAAAGAATGAATTTTAAAATTTCTCTTTGGTCGTTGTTGAAACTAAAGTTCTATAGAAAATCTCAATTATCTACTAATTACTATTATTGGACTTGGGCAGTTTTGGAATAACGCTCTTCATTTTGTAGGTCTTCTAACTCCATTGGAGGTATGTCGTCATCTGGAGGCAGTTCTTCATTTTCAATTCTAGCTAAATTGTGAAGTACTGCTGTTGCTACAATTACGGACGTTTGTTTATTTCAGACATTTTATTTCTAGGGCGTACATTTGTTTATTTCAGGCATTTTTATTCCTAGGGCGTACATTTGTTTTATTTCAGGCGTTTTAGTTTAGTGCAATGATAATCTGTAGCTATAGATGTGTTTTGTGTATAAAATAAGTGGAAAATTATATCATATAACGGCAGATTTCGTGTTGTTTGTTTTGCTTGCAAGTTGTAACCCAATACTGACACAGCTTTGGGTCACCCCGGCTAATCGAAAAATTCCTATATTAGATTTATGAGCGGCTATGACCCGAGGTCGAGGGGAATTTGAGAACATCCAGGCCCAACCGCCGGCTAAATTAGCTTGGGAAATTTAATGGTCTAGGATTCCAAACACGTGGCCCACGTGTCAAAAGGAGATCCTGGGAAAATATTTAAAAATGCGACGGAAAAGGAGTAAAACTCGCCGCGGGGTTTGGAGCTGGAACGGCCAATCGAAATCAAGTCTCCATAGCAACGAAATTTAGATTTCGTTGGCATTGGCGGGAGGTCCCACGACACAGGAAGGAAGGGGACTGCGAAAGATTGCATAAAACACTCGGCACAAAAGGAAATGGTGGCAGAAGAAGAACCAAGCTTGGGGCCGATGCTAGTTCAGCTAGTAACACAAAACAACATCACGACAACTCCGCACTTAATTAACACCTTACTCTATTTAGTGTAGCGCCAACCGATATTGCGAAGGTCAGCTAGGACTTTCGTTAATCGGCGAACGTTAGACACCAACTCTTTGTTTTTTACTCCACTAGTTACCCCGCAAACTAGCATTGCAGGGCCGCCCTTTGGCCTTGTTTGAGCGTTGTGTAACAACTCTTTGTCTTTCATTTCACTCGTTAACACGCACACTGGCACTGCAGGGCCGCCCTTTGGCCTTGTTTGCAAGTGGGCGTTGTGTAACAACTCTTTGTCTCTCTACTATCTCGCTAACACCACCAGGCCCTTCGTAACAAGTTTACGGCCGTGAGACGGCTCGCTGGCGAAACGCATAATTTGGACTTTGGAAGTACACTCATGAAATTTTGGAAAGCAAAGGCCACTTTGTGTTTTTATGTATACTGAACAAACTATAAGTTTCTAATCATGCAAAAAATGCTGCAAGAATCGTGAACAATAAGATTTACCAGCCTCAGGCAATATTGCAGACTGAGTGAAGTGGTAAACTGCCTTACTGTTCTTGATACAGTAGCTGCTCCATTGTGTGAATTAATTAAAACGAAGCTTGTTCATACAGCTGAGATGTTCAGTCGATCGAATGTACAGTTTAAAATAGGGTTTTTGTGTTTATTAATATAAATACTTTTATAAATGAACAATAATATGTTCAAAATGTAATTAAGTATGTTTTATGAAGTAGCAAATTTTATGCAAATCTTTTTTGTTTGTGAGCTTTTTTGAATTAGAATGTGAAATATTTGTTAGTATAAATGAATTGTTCATTTAATTGAGTATGCACTCCATCGAGCGACTACTGTACACTTACTATTTCTCTTAATATTTAAGTACCTTTCTTAATTTTTTGTTTTTACTGTATGTAATGATACATAATTATACTGTTATAAAAATACCTATATAAAATGTATGATATGTTTTTCTTCATAATATTTACCAGCTGTAACTGAAATATTTTTGAAATTAAACTTTCAAGTTCTCATAGTCAAATGTTTGAATATGTGAAGTTTTACCCTATAAGTACGGTCCTCATTTCTGGCAGAAAACATTTGAGCTAATATACTTTTAACTTTACCTATGACTCGGTAGAGTAAGAAGCATTTTTAGCTCAAATACATATATTATGCAAAAGCTCAAATCTAGCTACATCCAAAAATAAAACAGTATTTGAAATAGCCCGTTCTGTGTCGGTAAAATAAAATTACAGACTACGGCAGAATTTTAAATACAATAAGCTTCAGTACCGTGCTATCCCTACAGAGGGCGGTAAAGATTGTGTCCGCATAAAGTCACTAGATATATAAAGTACCGCAAACCATTAAGCCAAAGAGTGCGACAGAAATAGCGCTACTTTTGCCCGAAAATGGCGGCCTAATGTCAGATCTTCCGTCAAACGTGCAATGCTTGACAGACCATTTGACATAAAGCATTGGAAGCTGGCTGTCATCAACTTGTTATTGTTCGTATTTTTTAGTACCTAATTCAGTGGTTCATAAAGTGTAATTATGCCTGGCTGTTGTGTTTTAAATTGCAAAAACGGTAATCTTGTAGTTTATGTCCCTAACTGTGCGCACTTTTACTGCGCCGATTATTTTAGGTCAAATCACCAGCAGCGTTGCCAAATATTTGTATAGTGGAACAGCAATTTTCCGCTTTCATTGTTTACTACTGTCGTGACAGCAATGGAGGGCATTAGACGTCTACGCCAGCGTTCAATTGTGAATGCAGGTGAAATTTTAGGGCTAGACGATATTCGTCAAGAAGTGGTTACTCTTATGGACTTCGCGTTTCAAGATGATAACCTGAAGTGTATGAAATGGTTGGCGAAACGAGGACTTTTGGGTAATTCTCTGCAGTGCAATGGATGTCAAGCAGAAAGGAATTTGGTTCAAAAGGCACAACTTACAAACCGGTACAACTGGAAATGTGCAGAATGTCAAACACAAAGGAGTGTTAGAAAGGACTCGTTTTTTAGTAGAAGCCATTTGGAACTCTGGCAGATTCTAGTGATTATACAGTGTGGTCCATTAAGTGTGCAACAAATGGGAAATTTTTTTATTAGTTGTACAATCAAAATTTAAATATTGCCAAAAGTTAGTGCATGTTCGATAACCATATCAGATGCCCTTAGAATGGCTTCAAGTCAAACAATATACAGGGCAGGACAAAAAATATGAAATTCGTTCAAGAACAAAGTTACCTTATTTAAAAAAATATAGCAAAATTTTATTTAGAAAAGTTGTTTAGAATTAAAAGTTATGCTCAAATGCAAAGTCACGGCCTCCTATTCGAATTTTGATTCTTTTTTGGAAAATTTTGTATTACCCCCGTATGATACATATTTTTATTATTTTGATTTTATATGTATTTAAAGTAGCCACAACCACATCCCTTTTAAATAACTTTTAGCAACTTGAAGCGTATTTGTAAAATTTACTCGGATTTATATTTTTTTAGGTAAGCGTCCACTTCATGTTTGTTGCAACGATATTTAACAGAACTTTAGAATTTCGCAAATATTCTTTTTAACAAGGCAAATGATTTACTAATAATAATTTCCATATGAAAAACTCTTAATAAAATCAGAATAATAAAAATATGTATCATACGGGGATAATACAAAATTTTACAAAAAAAGAATCAAAATTCGAATAGGAGGCCGTGACTTTGTATTTGAGCATAACTTTTGATTCTAAACAACTTTTCTCAATAAAATTTTGCTATATTTTTTGAAATAAGGTAACTTTATTCTTGAACGAATTACATATTTTTTGTCCTGCCCTGTATATTGTTTGACTTGAAGCCATTCTAAGGGCATCTGATATGGTTATCGAACATGCACTAACTTTTAGCGGTATTTAAATTTCGGTTTTACAACTAATAAAAAAATGTCCCATTTGTTGCACACTTAATGGACCACACTGTATATGGGTGGTCTCGGG